>CAUYON010016747.1:0-30835 GCA_963573935.1 Arctocebus calabarensis
TAGTCCCAGCTACTTGGGAGGAAGAGGCAGGAGACTCGCTTGAGCCCAGGAATTGGAGGTTGCTGTGAGCTGTGATGCCATAGCACTCTATCCAGGGTGACAGCTTGAGGCTCTGTCTCAAAAAAAAAAAAAAAAAAAAAAAGAATGAAGGCAAGGAGCCCAATTAGGAAGTCCCCTGAAAAAAAGTGATGAAGGACTAAATTAAGGCAAAAACGGGTGGCAGTGCAAGCTTAAAGGAAAAATGACAATGATAGATATTTAGGAAACAGAACCATTAGGACCCATTAATTAGACGTGGGGGGCAAAAGAAAGAATCTGAAGTGACTTTCAAAGTTTTGGCTTGGGAGGCAAGGTAAATATACTAATCAAGATAAGGACTATCAGACTGGTGGGGGCCTACCAACCTTGGAGGTTTATCCCGTCTTAGAACTAGATAATATTTTGCTTCTTTTGGTCTCAGTGAGACAGGATACCAAGAGACAGAGTTCAGGGAAAGGGTTCAAGGAGTTCTTTATTCACCATTGCATATAATACCAAATAAATCCATACCAACTTTCTGCTTGAAATGAGTATTTTCAGGTTTCTGAATTGTCTTGATTCCTAGAGCTAGTATTACTTGCACAGGGATTGAAGGCAAACTACAGAATCCTTTTCCCTCTAGCAGAGATCTGAACATATGGCACAAATAGAGAACTAACCAATTGATCGTTCCAAAATGTAGATGAAATGTTTTTATTCCTCCTTTCCTCTTTTTTTTTCTTTTCATGAGGAGAAATCTGTGTGAAATAATGTTACAATATCCTTTCACACTATTTCCAACACAAAAGACACATTTCTTCCTAATTTATGGATATATATATTTTGATATTTACCTCTATTTATTTTTTTTATCTATCCATCTAGCTAGCTGCTACAGTCTTCTGCAATTCCCAAGCAAAGGGTCTTAAAGCAGACAATACACGGATTCATTCATTTATTCATTTATTCATTCAATAAAGATTTACTGAGGGCCTTCTATGTGACAGAGATACTACTCTAAGGATTAGAAATACAATAGTGAAGAAGGCAGACAAAATTCTATGCCTTCATGAAGTTTCTACTCAACTTATTTTTTCTTGGTGCATATATGTGGCCTATATTTCCAGAAAAGGTATAAAAGTCATGGCTTAGCTAATATAAAATAGTCCTAATCCAATTGTTTCATCTGTTTCTGAAAGTAGGTGAAATCATTATGTGTCAATACCGGGGTTTCTTTTTCTGGGGGAGGGGACCTACCCTAACAAAGAACACATTAGCATGGAAATATTGTGAATTCAGGTATGGACAGGTTGGATTTGAACTGCTTATGGGGCATCCAAGTGAGGATGTCTAGTACACAGTTGGATCTACTTACCTAGGTCTCAGTAAGGAAGTCTGAGCTAGCAATATATATTTGAAAGTCATCCATATATAAATAACAGAGTATGGAAAGTAGAACAAAATAAATGGACCAAAGGCAGAACTATGGAGGAATAACAATATTCAAGGGGTAAGTAGAAGAAAAAAAAAGTCCATGAAAGTTACATAAATGAAAGAGAGGAAGAAAAGGAACAAGAAGAATGTATGTCTGGAAGTCAAGTGAGTAGAGATTTTCAAGCAGACCAAAGTGATCAACATTATCATACTTGGCAGTGAGATCCAATCAGAAAGGGGCTAAAAAGTGACTGTTGTATAGAAAAATTTGTTAGTAATTGGTGTTCTTAACAAAAGAGGTTTTAGGCTAAGGTGCCAGCCACATACACCCGAGCTGGTAGGTTCAAATCCAGCCCAGGCAGCCAAACAACAATGACAACTACAACCAAAAAATAGCCGGGCATTGTGGCAGGTGCCTGTAATCCCAGCTACTTGGGAGGCTGAGGCAAGAGAATCTCTTAAGCCCAAGAGTTGGAGGTTGCTGTGAGCTGTGACACTATGGCACTCTATCCAAGGCAACAGCTTGAAACTCTGTCTCAAAAAAAAAAAAAAAAGAGGTTTTAGTGAAGAGGGGTAGGTAAAATTCCTATTACAATGGTTGAAAGGTGAATGGAAGTTAATATAGATAGCCATATTTGAGACCTCTGGATGAGAAGGGAAGGTAAGTGGGTAACAGGAGATACTTCTAGGAAAATAGAGTAGGCTCCAAGATCAAAGGAGAGTATTTCTTTGAAGACTGGAAGAGCTTTGACTATGTTTATAGGTTGAAGAGAATGATTCAGTAGAGATAGTGAGGTGTAAGGTATTGGAGACAGAAAGCAAAAGAGATATGGTGAGATCTTTGAGGAACTGGGTGAGACAAAGATCAGGAGCTCAGATGAAAGTTTTAGTTTTGTAGCTTAAGTGAGCCTGAGAGATAAAGGCATAATATGGGAGCAGATGTAGATTGTAGGTGGGAAAATTTTTCCGTTACCTTTTTTTTTTTTTTTTGAGACAGAGCCTCAAGCTGTCGCCCTGGGTAGAGTGTTGTGGCATTACAGCTCACAGCAACCTCCAATTCCTGGGCTCAAGCGAGTCTCCTGCCTCTGCCTCCCAAGTAGCTGGGACTACAGGCGCCCGCCACAACGCTCGGCTATTTTTGTTTGGGTTGCAGCCGTCATTGTTGTTTGGCGGGCCCAGGCTGGATTCGAACCCACCAGCTCAGGTTTACATGGCTGGCGCCTTAGCCCGCTGAGCCATAGGCGCCGAGCCATTTTCCCGTTACCTTTAATTATTTTAAGGAATGTGGGCAAGGAAGTCATCAGTTTGGTGGTGGGTTTGGTGGGTATATGGCAAAGTCGTCAGTCATAGTTAAGGTTTGGAATAATAGTTGAGGAGAACTGGAGAGGGACTGACCAAAGAAAAGTAAAAAGATTGACAAATGGTGATGAGCTGAGAAACTAAATTAGTGGTGACATCAATTTGCATTAAAAGGTCAGTGATTTTCTTTAGAGGAGCTAGAATGCAAACAGTGAACAAAGGACGAAGAACTGTAGCATACAGACACATAGAGTTCAAGTGTTTGGAATTCTAAAAATTACTCTAATTATGGAGTTCCTTTATATTATAGGTTAAGATGAAATCATCCAGGGATCTTTCTCAGAAACTTTTTCCATAGTCTATCTCCAATTCTGTACCATTTTCCTTAAATACATTTGTCAATTTATGATTTTCATTTATATTAATTGTTATTTTGTCTTCTTGTATTGTTAAATTATAGACTCTTTGTGGCTGAGGCACTAATATTTGTGTGAGATCCTCAAACAAGGAACAGTACTTTGACCTTGACAAGGCTTCTTTTCTCAACCAAACTTGGGTCAGGCTTCTCTGAGCCTTCTCAACTAAGCCCTGACATTAGGCTTTGACCTTGACCCTCTTAGTATAGTTTTAGCAACAATTCTGCTGAGTCAGTTTAATGAAAATTTCCCACCCTTGGTATCTGATCACCCCAGATATCCAATCAGGTTGCTCATCTTCAACCCTCCTTATCTTAATAATCCTGATCTGTTTTTACCAAGAAGCCCGTTGAGTTGGTTTAGCAAGAATTCCCCTAGATTTGATTTGTCACCACAGTAATTTTCATCCATTGATTCACCAGGCTGATCCTTGGTTATGAATCCTCATTTGTCCTTGTTGGAGTCAGTGTTGAGTGCCATCTCTCTCCCCTACTGCAAAACTCTATTGCAGTAATACTCTTTGATGAACGTCTTCCCTAACATCTTCAACAAGTGCCACACAAATATTTTTTTTAACACTATATTTAGCCATCAAATATAAACCTTTTCCAAACTCTTTGGCATAGCATATAAGGCATTTCACAATTTGTTGCCAGCCTGGTTCTTATATACTTAACTCTTTTTATTTATTTATTTTTATTTTATGATTTTTATTATTTTTTTATTTAATCATAGCTGTGTACAATAATTGCTAACCATTCCCTAACTTAAGATATAATATGTGAAAGTCAAACTTATTATACTTGTGCTGAACACATCATGCGCTTTCACATTGTTTGTGCTTTTGAACATACTTTTTCCTTTTCATGGATTAGTCTTATTCACTTTTGGCAAACTCCTACTCATCCAGTAATACACAGAGCAATGTCTTTCTTAGCTAGGACAGATTTCTTCTTCATCTACTAGTTGCATCTACTATGCCAGCACAGAGTTCTGTTTTTGAAGAATTCACTGACTTATAATTATAAAGGTAAATAAAGAAGAAAGAG
Organism: Arctocebus calabarensis; assembly: GCA_963573935.1. Lineage (NCBI taxonomy): Eukaryota > Metazoa > Chordata > Mammalia > Primates > Lorisidae > Arctocebus > Arctocebus calabarensis. The sequence goes on from CAUYON010016747.1 coordinate 4,217, forward strand.
CCCCCCCCCCTAGATTCTGAGAGTATCTCTTTGAGGTACATAGTGAACTTCTATTCTTTTTCTAACTTTTGGAATATAGATAAATCTTTCCAGGGACTACAAAGTCTCAGTCTCCAGTGTTACAATGCACACAATTCTAAGGTTATGAGTCATATTTCCCTTTGAAATGTAAAGACTTGTCTTCAAAGTAAATATAGAGGCCCATATTAAAGTGTAACCATTTATCTTTCAGGAAGACTAAAGGTATAAGACTAGAGGTAAGAAAATTTTCTTACTCTTTTAAAAGAAGTCAATTAACTAAATAAGTAGTTACATCAATTTGGAAGTGAATTATGTATATGCTTTACTATATAAGTTGTGTGGAATTTCATCTTAAACTTATAGTTGCTTGAAGACTACTTATATGCATGTACTATGTTGTACTTAACTCAATAATACATTGATTTTCCTTTTTAAAAAATATTCTTTTTAGAGATGAGGTGTCACGATGTTTCCCAGGCTGGTCTAGACTCCTTCCCTCAAGGAATCCTTCTGCCTCAGCCTCCAGAGTACCTGGGATTATAGGCATGAGCTACCATACCCAGATGTAAATCATATTTCTTGGTTTCCACACTGATGTTGATAGGCCATCTTGTTGGTAGGAGTTTTTATCTTGCCAACAATAGTCAGATACATTGCTGTGAGTAAAGGAAATCAGGTTTTGTCTTGAAATCCCAGGGAAAAAATACTGAAAGAGTTTATATACAGAAGTGACACATTTTTGTATCTAGAAAAGAACATAGAAGAATTATACAAGACTGGGAGCATTTTATATATTTATTCCTCTATTTTAATGTAAACATAATATATATGTAATACCAAATGTAATGACTTCATTAAGTGGACAGATAACCCAGGTTTTATGTTATGAAATACAGGTCTCAGGAGATATAAGCAAATTCTATCAATAGTCTGTTTCTGTGAGTATTGATGGTCACTGGAAAGGGTTGAACCTAAAAGGCATTTCTGTACCATATGGAAGGAAAGTTATGAACTGTGTAAAAACTCTATTCAACCTCATTTCCACATTCACAGCTGTAATACACATTCCTCATGCTATGCTCTTCCCCATTGATTATAACTTATTGATTATCTACATCTGATGCTTCTATTTAAATAGTCCTAAAGTAATTCACCTTTACGTGAATTCCTTTTCACCTTTCAAATTATTCTTCTCTTTCTTCAATATTTCCTGGCTGGTCCTCACAAGTTTTACATTACTCTTATAGTCCATTTCAGCTTTTTGTGAACGTTTCAATCAGCACCTCTTCCAGGGCTTCTCAGAGTTCTCACACATGTTACAGCTATTTTTACACTTCTTAAAATGTTTAATTTTTTATTAAATAAATACCCAGCAGGGCACATTTTGTATGTTTATGCACTGTATTAAGTTAAAAATTGGTGACAATTTGGGTCTGTGGCTAGGTGCCTAAGGGGGAGTGTGGAGGGAGCTAAGGGCTAGAAAAATAGAGGCAAGATCTTAGAAGACTTTGAGTTTGTGATAATTAGATACTACAGAAACTCTAAGCCCAATTTCAAATATATCATTTACTTATTTACTTTTGAGACAGAGTCTCACTTTCTTGCCCCTGGTAGAGTGCGGTAGTGTCATAGGTCACAGCAACCTCAAACTCTTGGGTTCAAGAGATGCTCTTGTCTCTGCCTCCCAAGTAGCTGGGATTACAGGTGCCTGCCACAAGGTCTAGCTATTTTTTTGGAGATGGGTCTTGCTCTCACTCAGGTTGGTCTGGAACTAGTGAGATCAAGCGATCAACCCATCTAGGCCTCCCCAAGTGCTAGGATTACAGACTTGAGCCAACACAGCAGGCCCAAAGAGATCATTTAAATTAGCCTCTAGAAAAATCACACAAGTTTTGTATATAGTGACTGCCTACATGTCAGTTCACAGTGTCAATATTTTAAAATCAATGTGTAGTTTGGAAGGATCATTGGATATTTACACGTTCATTAATTGGAGGGTTCATGTGGATTTCTTACCCAAGCAAACCTTGGGGAAATATACCTAGGGACTTTATAGGTCTAGATGTATCTCAGAAACTGCAAGAATGGGTGTGTGGAGGAAGCTAGGGCTAGTAAAAGAGACAAGATCTTAGAGGACTTCGAGTTTATTAAGATAGGGAATTTGTACTTTTTCCTTTAGTACAGGTAATGAGATCTATTGAAAAATAACTCCACTTTTTACTAAGTGCTTATTCTGTGCCAGAGTAAGTTATATATGCTCAGTGCTTTACACGCACTCTCATTTAATCCTCATTACTATTCTATTGGTACCATAAGTATCCCCATTTTATAGATGAGGGAACAGATTCAGAGAGATTAAGTGTCCTACCTCAAGGAAACAAAAGTACTTGGTGGTGAAACAGAAATTTAAATTTGGCTTTAATTCTAAAGCCCATTCTCTAGTCCAAATCAAAGGGAAGTTGAGTACATTTGCGGTTTTATAAAGATCTCTTTGATAGAAGTATGAGAATGGGAGACAAGTCTAAGGGCAAGGAGGACAGAATGTTGTTACCATATTGAAGAACTGTTAGGCCCTGCTAAGGGGGTTGTCCCTTAACCATTTGTTATGCAAACGAGTGACTTCTGGCAGCCCTTTGAAGAATGGATTGGAGGAAGCACTACTAAAGGCAGCAAGATAAATAAGTAGGGAGGCTGTTGGGACTGCCACTTGTCAACCACCAAGGTACCTGTCCAGGGGTTGAAAGACTATCGTGTTCCAAAGCCGCCAGACCTCTTTTGAATTGTACAGCATATTGGACCTCTCCCTAAGCACTCTTACCTTGACTTCACTCCATCTAGGCCCTAGGACAGTGGGTCTCAACCTTCCTAATGCCGTGACCCCTTACTACAGTTCCTCATATTGTGGTGATCCCCAACCATAATGGAGGTGCCCTAGGAGGTGAGATTTTACGCACTTTCCTAGGTAGCAGACCGGCTGGTCAAGGCTCCGCCAGCTGCAGTAGCTGCGGTCGCCAGCGGGTGGGACGCATGCGCGTGGTTGCTAGGCAACCGCGGTCTTGGCGCCGCCGAGGTCTCCGCCGGGGTGTGTGTAGGCAGCAGCGCCAGAGGAGGAGGAGCACTAGGATGCAGCTGCGACCACGGCCCCAAGAGGGAGCCGACACTGCTGTCTGGCCTTGGGGCCCAAGGGGCGGGAATCAGGCCTAGGGGTCGTGCCGCTAAAGGGCTGAGGGCAGCGGTTCCGCCAAAGGCTCGGGCCTAGTACCCCGGAAGGGTCCGGGCCGCTGGGCTAGGGCCTGCCCGTCCCCCCCGCCCCCCATTGCTTCCCCTCGTCCTTCCACGTCGATGGTGGTGAAGTTGACGGCACTAGGGAGCGCAAGGGACCAAACTGTATCCCTTGCACCCATCTCCTCTTCTCTCCGGCTTTTGGACACCTGCGCCGCCTCTTCCTCTCGCTCGCCAAGCCCACCCCCAGCAGCGGGCGGGGGAAGGGCATCCCCCTGCAGGGGCTGCGTCGAGCAGGGCGACGATGTGGATCATAGGAGAGTAGGGGTGAGTAGTGACACCGCTCTCGCCTGGTGTTGGGCGCCTTTCTGGCCTCCGGAGCTTCTGGAGGCGAGTGAAACGTTGCTTTCTCCTACAGAAGCTTCTGACTTCTCTCTCATATCTGTTTGTGGCTCTCTCTTCCCTTCAAGGTAGTTTTCCTTCCCAGAGCTACCAATTTCTGATCTCAACCGCGGCGTCCAAGAACACGAGTCGGTGCTTAAGGCCTCTCTTTGCTTCTTAGATGCAGTAGATGCTAATAATTCTACGTAGAGTCACGCAGTGTGGTCCCTGATTTGGGCACAGACTCTCCCAGTGACTTGCTCATCCCTTTCCTCTCGCACTTGCTCTCGCTCTCAGAAGGTTCAACCTGACCTCAGGTTTAAAGAGCCCACTCCCTGAGCTGAAGTTGCTCCATGTTTCAAGGCTTGAACAGATAGCAGGAGTGGCCCCTTACTTTTTAGTGTTGTTGCACTCATGTGCCAAGGGCTTCTGAAAGCCTTGCGCCTGCTTTCTGAGTCTTGCCATACAAAGAGTTAGGAAAAAAGTACTTACATTTAGTAATAATAAAACAAACTAGCAACACACACTCCACTTGACTTCCAAAGTGCCATCAAACTTGAAGAGAAGTAGGCGAAGAGTGGCTGATTGGTAACAGGGGAAACAGGTTTTATGAACTAACTACTCTTCATCCAGAAGGATATACTTTTTTTTTTTTTTGTAAATACGATGATGAACCTAAAACTTCCTTAATTGAAGAGCGGATGGGTTGTGATTTAGCTGTTCCTCCAGAGGTAGCCTGCGGTTGAAAGTAGTTGCTGATAGAAAGCGTTGGCATAAGACACCGGAAGTGGTATTTTGGAAAAGGTAATTAGATGAAGTTCTAAAGTTGTTAAGTGCTTTTTTGAAAATTAAAGATAATTATCTTTGATTAGTGAAGTTATTTCTTTAAAAGGAAATATTTGAAAAATATTACCCTTCATAGTCAATCCCTTTCAGAAGTAGACAAATTAAATTAACCAGTTATTTTGATTGTTAAGAAACTTCTGTGAGTGGATAGGAAAAGATGGGTTCCTTCTTTGATTTGACTTTATTCCCTACCTACTGGTTTTAAAGTAATTTCAGACTTCTTTTGTCTAAAAAGAAGTGTGAAAAAGAAGTGCAATAATGTAAAAGCCAAATTTAGTTTCTGGTAAATCATTTTAAGCTAAAGATTTTTAGAAATGATACAGATGCCATTTGTGATTAGATGACCTTATTGAATGAATCTGTCAAGACTGTCAGCTCTGTAACAGTTTTGGCTAAAATGCTTTGCTTTGGCAACTTTATATTGTTTGAGGTTCTTTTGGGTATGGTTTGAATAAAGCACAATAAAGTTCTAGTATCACTGCAAAATAATCTTGGATCTCAGGAAGTATAGTTTTATGCATTAGTAAACTGACATGCTGTAGACTCCAAAATGAGAGATTTTTTGGGGGGGGAGGGGGAGGGAAAGCTCTTTATGAATTCAAGTCTGAAGTATTTGAAATAATAATGTATCACGCAAATACACAATACATGTTAAATTATCCTTGTTCTTTGTCTTCACATATTTTCAGAACCGAGCAGTAATTTGAATCCAATTTAATTTTCTTTTGTAATGAGTATGGCTATGAAGATGGCACATACTTAAGAGCATTTACCTACAGTGTCATAATCACATAAGGTAATATTGATAACTCATATTGCAAGGGCTGTCAAGTTGTTTGGTGAGGAATAAGCATTTGATCTGGAATGAAATTTATTTTTAAGTGATTTTCAACAAGATTTAATTGTTTTAGCTTCTACTGAGTGCCTACTACTATACTAGGTATTATGGAGAATAGAACAGAAAGGGGGTCCAGGAGTTAAATTGCTTACCCATTGGGGAAAGAAAATACATATATGAGATATCATGGCCAACAATTGGAACATAGAGGTGTATAGAATAAGAACTATAAAAACTAAGAATAAAGACGGATCACTTAGAACATGGGGTTTGCCCTAGAAAGCTTTATAAAGAAAATCAGACTTGATTTGATTCTTGATAAATCCAAAGGGGTAGAATTTAGAATAGCATTGGCTAAGCACTTGATTTTCTAATCCTTATGCACATAATTCTCCCCATTACACCTAAAGGGGAAGAGACTATCAGTGTAAATTAACTCTTTTATAGTGCATATAGTTTCTTATGATAAATTACATACAAAATTAATAAATATAAGTAATTGTATAAATGTATATTTTATACATGTCAGACTTCAAAATAATCATCAGATTTTCTGGGGCAAGTAATAATGTATTTTTAGAAGATATAGAGAGTATTAAGTTAACATATTTTTAAAATCTGACAATTTTCTATTGCCTAATAAAAGAATCTAAGTGTTTCATTAAAGACTGGCCTAATTAGTACAACTTTATATTATAAAGATGCACCAAAGACTATTTTCTGATAAAATATATTAGGGAAATTCTATAAGCAATAAGCATTTTGGTTCATTGAAGGATATGATAGGTTAGTTTTTAGTGTTATAATTTAGTAATGCTATTGCTATCATTTTATGAAAACAAAGGGAAGTTGAAATTCTAGTATAATGTTATTAATAATGCATGTGTTAATAATTGACATCAGTGTTTAAATTGCAATTTACAAACCTCTGTAAAACATATTTCATTTATTGTTAGCAATAGTCTTCTTTGATTTAAGTTATTACTATTAAACTTTAATTCACAGTAACTAATAGTTTTTAGGCTAAACAGATATGATTGTTATTTTGAACATCCTCTACTTAGAACGTCAGCTATTTTATTGGTGAAATAGTTAAATAAATTAATATTTTGAAATTAATTTTAAAAAGTTACACCTAATAGTCTTAATGTGTTGGTAGTGTTGTTGCAGCAGCTCTGAAAGTAGTAAAACTTAAGCAACTTTTGTTCTGAATAATCATATAATTAATGCATACATATTGATACTTGTTCTATAATATTTGTGTTACAATGCAAGAAGCACTGAAATATAGCATTTCTGATATTCATGGATGAAATTATTCTGACAAACAACTAGGACTTCCAATCTGGCTAATTTTATTATTATTATTTTATTTTTTCTTTTTTGGAGACAGAGTCTCACTTTGTTGCTCTTGGTAGAGTGCTGTAGTGTCATAGCTCATAGCAACCTCTTAGTCTTGGGCTCATGCAATTCTCTTGTCTCAGCCTCTCTAGTAGCTGGGACTACATACGCCCACCACAAGGCCCAGCTATTTTTTTGGTTTGTTTGTTTGTTTAGCAGGCCCTGGCTGGGTTTGAACCTACCAGCCCCAGTGCATGTGGCTGGTACCCTAACCACTGAGCTATGGGCACTCAGCCAGTCTGGCTAATTTTAATAATTTACACCAAAAAAGAGCACAACTACATTTAATACTCAGGTCACCAGTTACCACTGATGCTCTTTTGAGAGGGGGAAAAGCTAGTTCTTTATTTCATGTCTTTTATAGTAATGATAATTCGTCTCTACTGTGTAACTCATTCCTCTGTTTACAGATTTTACATCTTAGGAGTGAGATCAAAGGGAGCAATAACACAGAGTTTATTGGATCAACTGGAATAAAAATTAAGCTCTTTGGAGTTTTTTACCTAATTAGTATTCTCTCCATCTCCTACCTCCTTTAACATTCCTATGACATGTGTGAAAAAGCTTTGCTTTGTATTTATGGATAAAAGGAAGAAGGACCAAGTATTCATGTAACACTTTTCTTATAGCTAAACATGAAATGCAGAATAAGAATTAGAGAAATCTTTAATTCTCAGTAGTCTATGCTAACAGAGTGGAGTATAAGCTTATACAGAATTTAAAATCATTTGATTTTGGAAAGTAATTTTATATTTACATTTGAATATGAATGCTTTTATTCTAGATAGTACTAGAGACTCAGTTAACTAAAGGTTATGGAATACAGTCTCTTGGCTAATGATTTTTCCAATTAAGGTTTAATCCAAGTATTTAATGAACTGGGGCAGGGATGTTTTGCATAAGACGTTTGTAGCTTTAAGTTGTACATGATTTGTTGACCACTGAGCCAATTGTGTGTGTCTTGATTAAATATTTTTGATTGCAGATAATAAAGGTCTACTTCAAACTAGCTTAAAGCAAAAAAGAAGAAGAACAAGAAGAAGGAGAAAAAGAATCAGCAGCAGCATTTATGTTAAGGGTAAGAGAGATTTTCATGGAACCCAAGGGCAGAAAATGTAGTCTAGGTGCATGAGGACCTAGACTGGGATGAAAAGCTGTCATATGCTAAGGAAACCTTCTTCCTTTTTCACTTTTTCCTCACGCTTCCTGTGGACATAGGGTCTCTGTTTATCTTTGTTTCTTTTAGCGTAGCTACTTCATTCTTTTCACTCCCTTAGGACATAGCCAAAAATGGTTTATTCAAGAGCTCCCAAGTTTATATGTTCTAAATTCAGCCAAATCAGAAAATTCCTACTGAATTAAGATTCAGTATCTCTGAATCCTAATTTCCAAATTTGAATGACCAAGTTTGGACCACATGTCCAGCCAAAATCTGTTTATCTATGTCTAGAAGGGCAAAATAATGTTTTATAAACATGGGTATCAGGCACCAAACCTAAGTGATGAGGATGTACGGTTTCAAGAAAAGGGAGAGTTATGGGCTGAAGATAATCTCAAATAGTGTCTACTATGAAGTATAAAATATGATGCATGGAATACATTATGTAGAGACATGTGTATAAAATATATATTTTAAAAAAACAAATATTTTTGCCATATGTTTAACTTCATTCATAGAATAAGAATGTACATTAGAGATCGTATCGCCTACTTATTTTAGGAAGATAGAAAATGAGGTCTGGAGGTGCTTGAAAAATATAAAACTATCCAAGGTCACACAAAATGTTAATAGAAAATTTGTAACTAAAATCTAAAACTGTGCTTCCTAGTTTTTCCTAGAAACTGGCAAAATGTTAACACACTTTAAAAGAAGCCTTGTAAAATATACAGCACCATTAGATGAATATTTTTATCTAAGTATAGTAAATATAGAGGAAAAGCAAGACCATTATTCCATGTTGTTACATCAAAATATAAAAATATACAGAAATTCATGGTAAAGATCCGATTTTTAAAAAAATAAAAATTATATAAAAAGTTTCTGAAGTAGCCAGGCATGGTGGCTCCTGTCTGTAATCCTAGCACTCTGGGAGGCTGAGGCAGGTAGATTGCTTGAACTCAGGAGTTCAAGACCAGCCTAAGCAAGAGCAAGATCCCCATTTCTACTAAAAACAGAAAAGATAGCTGGGTGTAGTGCCTCACATTTGTCTTCCCGGCTCTTAGGTGGCTGAGGCAAGAGGATTAGGTTGCTGTGAGCTATGATGCCATGGCACTCTACCTAGGGTGACAGAGTGAGATTCTGTCTCAAAAAAAGATTCTGAAGAGCAGCAAATATGACATACTGGCTACTGGGAAACCTAGATTGTAAATTGAATGGGATTTTTTTTCTCTTTTTATTTATACATTCATTCAACATGTATTTACTTAATGTCTGCTACATGTCCAGGTCCATTTTAGGGATACAGTAGTAAACAGAACAAAGTTCCTGGAGGATGATACAGACAATGAGTAAACAGATAATATATATATAATTTCAGATAATGGTAAGAGCCATGAGGCCAATAAAACAAGACAAAAGGAGCAATAGGTGGCACTATTTTAGATACAGTGGTCAGGAAAGGTGTTCCTGATGAAGTGACATTGAGAGAAGATGTGATTGAAGCAAGGAAGTAGAACCTGTGAATATCTGGAAGAAGAACATTTCAGGCAGAGAGAATAGAATGAACAGAGGCTCTGAGGTGGGAACCTACTTAGAATGTTCAAGGACTAGCAATGAGGTCAATATATTTAGAATGTAGAGAATAAAGGAGATTATAGTAGAAAATAAGGTAAAATATATATTCTGAGATAAAATCACATAGGTCTTTGTACAACAAAATAGGAGTTTTAATTTCACACTATATGATAGGAAGGCATTGGGAGGTTGAGAGAAGAATTACTTGATAAGATTTATATTCTGGTTTATGTGTGCAGATGGCAGGAGAAGAAGCAGGGACACCAATAAGGAGGATGTTACAGTAATTTAGATGAGAGAAAATGGTTGGATGAGGGATGTATTAGTGGGAAAAGTGAAAAGTAGTTAGATTCCAAAGAACGGACATACATACGCACACACACACAAAGCATATATATATAGGCATATCTCACAGATAGTATGGGTTTGGTTCCAGACCATCACAATAAAGTGAACATCACAAGAAAGTATCACACAAACTTTTTGGTTTCCTAGTAGATATAATAGTTATGTTTATACTATACTGTAGTCTATTAAGTGTATAATAGTATAATGTCTAAACAATGCACATACCTTAATTGAAAAAATATTTTTTATTGCTAGGCAGTGCCTGTGGCTCAAGGAGTAGGGCGCTGGCCCCATATACCAGAGGTGGTAGGTTCAAACCTGGCCCCAGGCAAAAAAAAAAAGAAAGAAAATTATTGCTAAAAATGTTAATGATCATCTGAGCCTTCAGTGAGTTGTAATCATGTTGCTGGTGGAGAATCTTACCTCAATGTTGATGACTGCTAACTGATTAGATCAGTGGTTGCTAGGGCTGGGGTAGCTTGGCCTTTTCCTAAAATAAAACAACAGTGAAGTTTGTCACATAGATTGACTCTTCCTTTCGTAAATAGATTTCTCTGTTTCATGTGATGCTGAATGATAGCATATTACTCACAGTAGAGCATCTTTGAAAATTAGAGTTAGTCCTCTCAAACTGTGCTGTTGCTTCTCAAATTCTGGTGCTACTTTATGTGTGTATAAGTGTGTATGTGTTTCCTTTGCTGGCATTTCAGTAATGTTCACAGCATTTTTGCCAGTAGGTTCTACCTCAAGAGACTACTTTCTTTGCTTATTCATAAAAAGCTACTTTTCATCCATTAAATTTTATGATGACATTGCAGCAATTCAGTCACATCTTCAGGCTCCACTACTATTTTTTTTATTAAATCATAACTGTGTACATCAATGCACGTATCAGTGTGCTGATTTGATATACAATCTGGAATGCTTACATCAAACTTATTAACATAACCATCACCTCACTTACTTATTTGTTGTGGTAAGACATTTATACTCTTAATAGTTTTGAAAAATGTACCATTGCATTGTGCAAATTAGGTGAAGTCCCACCAAATACCCTCTATCCTCCCCCCTGCCCTCTCCTTCTTCTTCCCTCCTTCTTTCTGGACCATAGTTGCGTTTTATCATTTGTAAGAATGTGTGGGTGATTATATATGGGTTTTGTAATAATATTGACTACATTGGATATTTTTCTTTCATTCTTGAGATACTTTACTAAGAAGAATATGGTCCAGCTCCATCCAGGTAAACATAAAAGATGTGAAGTCTCCATCTTTTTATGGCTGCATAGTATTTCATGGTATACATATACCACAATTTGTTAATCCATTCATGGGTTGATAGGCACTTAGGCTGCTTCCATGACTTAGCAATTATGAATTGGGCTGCCATAAACATTCTGGTACAAATGTCTTTGTTGTAAAATGATTTTTAACCATCTGGGTATATACCTAGTAGAGGAACTGCAGGATTGAGTGGTAGGTCTACTTTTAGTTCCTTGAGTATTCTCCAAACTTCTTTCCAAAAAGACAGTATTAGCTTACATTCCCACCAGCAGTGTAGACGTGTTCCTTTCTTTCCACATCCACACCAACATCTGTAGTTTTGTGATTTTGTTATATGAGATAATCTTACTGGAGTTAGTTGATATCTCAAAGTGGTTTGTATTTGCATTTCTCTGATGATTAAGGATGATTAGCATTTTGTTCTTGCGTTCGTAGACCATGCGCTTGTCTTCTTCAGAGAAGCTTCTGTTCAAGTCTCTTGCACAAAGAAATGGGGTTATTTGTTCTTTTCTTATTGATTAGTTTAATTCTCTGGGGATTCTAGTTATCAGACCTTTCTTGGAAACATAACCTGCAATTATCTTCTCCCATTCTGAGGACTGTCTGTTTCCTTTACTTACTGTGCTCTTGGCTGGGAAGAAGCTTTTTAGTGTGATAAGTTGCCAGTAATATATTTTTTTAGGTGTTGTTTTAATTGCCGGGTGTGGGTCTTTCTCATAAAATATTTTCCAGGGCCAGTTTCTTCAAGTGTTTTCCCTGTACTCTCTTCTAGTATTTTTATAGTTTCATGTCTTAAGTTTAAATCTTTTATCCAGCAAGAATCAATTCTTGTTAATGGTGAAAGGTGAGGGTCCAGTTTCAGTCTTCTATAGGTCACAAGCCAGTTCACCCCCAGCACCATTTGTTAAATAGGGACTCTTTCCCCCAGTGAATGTTTTTGATAGACTCATCAATGATCAGATGCTCATAAGTGGCTGGGTTCATCTCTTGGTTCTCTATTCTGTTCCATATATCTACCTCTCTATTTATGTGCAAATACTGTGGTTTTTTTGATCACTATGGACTTATGGTATAGCCTAAAGTCTGGTAACGTGATACCTCCTGATTTTTTTTTTTTTATTTCTGAGTAATGTATTGGTGATTTGGTTTTTTTTTTTTTTTTTTCTGATTCCATATAAAATGAAGTACTATTTTTTGAAGATATTTAAAGTATGTGAATGGTGCTTTAATAGGGATTGCATTAAATCTAGATTTCTTTAGGTAGTATGGACATTTTAACAGTGTTGATTCTTCCCATCCATAAGCATGGTATGTTTTTCCATTTGTTAACATTTTCAGCTACTGCATACCTGGGAGAGTTCAAAAGGTATCCAGTAACCTGACAGCAGGGATCCACAGTCAGTTCTGTCCAGAAAATCCGAGAGGCTGGAATGTGGCTCTCTCCAGTGCTTAATGGAGTTAGGAATGCCCTCCCTGCCAAAGAATCACTCCAGGGGTGTCAGAGCCTCCTTCCTGGCTTTACACTGTAGACATGCCCCACCACTGGTAGCTCCAGGGTTCTGTGGGCCAGCTCCCTCCAGTGAGCAAAGGCACCAGGGATATGCACCTGCCAGTGTCAAAGGGAGTCAGTGCCTTCTCCCCCGCCTCACTATGCTACCTGCAACCTCCAGGGGCTGAAGTCCAGCTCCCTCCTATGCTCACTGGAATCTGGGAAGTGCTGTACCTGAGTCTGTCCTAAGGTGTGACAGTTTGTTTCTCTGCCCCAGCTGTTCTTCTCTACTAGCACCCCCAGGCGTTGAGACCCAGCTCCCTCTAGTGGTCAGCAGAATGGGGAAGTGTTTCTCCAAATTCTAACCTGGGTGTGAGCCCTTCTTCCCCCTGCTGCCCTGTACTATTGTGCTGTGCTTCTTCCTCTCCCACTGTCCCTCTTTCTCTGTGCCACCCAACTTGCAGTCGATTTACTGTTTCAGCACAGTTGTGACCAGCCCACATGATGCCCAGACTTTACAGGGAATTGCCAAACACTCTGGGCTCTGTAGGGGACAGGCTTTCAGACTACCAGGTGAGGAGGGAAGGGTGGGCTGGGAGTTCAGAATTGGAGGGAAAAATACTTGTTCAATTTTTTGCTGAGCAGAAAATACCTAGGCTCACAGGTGGGACCTCTCTGGAGAAGGAGTTAGATGTTTAATTGTTCTCTCCTGTGGGGTAAAATAATAGGTCTTCTGATCACTGCTTGCTTGTAGAGAGCACACAGTGAGCCATTCTCTTGGGGGAGGAGGTTTCTCATCCTCTTGGCAATGGGTTTTGTACCTGGAGTTTTTTTCCTTGGAGTCACAGCTTGCCTCAGCAGGGATGATGTGCACACATCAATCTTCTTTCTTAGCTTAGCTCCCAACCTTCAGTTTTACTGAGTTCATTCTGCCTGATAGAGTCAAGTTATCGACCCACCCAGGAAGGATCCCTTTCCTAGAAAGCATGTCCCTCCCAGGAAATAGTGAAAGGACCAATCCAGACCTCCCTAACCTTGTCTCAGCTACCTGCCCAGGTAAAGCTATGGATGGACCAATCCTGGCTGCCCTAACCCTTTAAATCCCTGTCCACCATAGCCCACATGTGGATTGCTCCCTAGTCAGGAATCTTACCCACCTGCACTCCAGGTGGAATAAAAGCCACTTTAATTGCATAAATTGGATCTCCATCTTCCTTTTGTCTCATGTCTCAGAATGATCTTATCCTCAGGTCCAGAACCTTTGACTCTGTCCGTTACCTTTCTCTCTGGATGGGAGCCTCTGCTAAAAGCTGACTCCAGTCAGCCAGGCTCCACTTATAATCCTAGTTCTCTTGCCATTTCTACCACATATGTCTATAGTTACTTTTTCCAGTGAAGTTTTGAACCCCTTAATGTCATCCACAGGGCTTGGAATTAACTTCTTCCAAACTTCCGTCATTGTTGATATGTTAATGTCCTCCTCTCCTCCTCTGAAGAATGAAGTTCCTAGTGACATCTAGAATAGTGAATCCTTCCCAGAAGGTTTTCAATTTATTTTGCCTAGATATATCAGAGGAATTATTATTTTTTTTGGCAGTTATTGTCTCACAAAATGTACTTCTTAAATAATAAGACCAGCTTGACGCCTCTGGCTCAAGTAGCTAAGGCGCCAGCCACATACACCTGAGCTGGTGGGTTCAAATCCAGCCTGGGCCTGCCAAACAATGACGGCTGCAACCAAAAAATACACAGGTATTGTGGCAGATGCCTGTAGTCCCAGCTACTTGGGAGGCGGAGGCAGGAGAATTGCTTGAGCTCAGGAGTTGGAGGTTGTTGTGAGTTGCTATGCCCCAGGACTCTACCTAGGGCAACACCTTGAGGCTCTATCTCAAAAAAAAAATAATAATAATAATAAAAAAATAAGACTTCAAAATTGATCCATGAGCTGCAAAAGGGAAAAGGGATGTTGTGTTAGCAAGCATGAAAACAACATTGATCTCCTTGTATGTCTCCATCAGAGCTCCTGGATCTCTAGGTGCATTGTGAATGAGTGGTAAGATTTTGAAAGGATTTTTTTTCTGAGCAGTAGGTCTCAACAGTGGGCTTAGTATTAAGTAAACCGTGCCATAAATATATGTGCTATCATCTAGGCTGTGTTGTTACACTTACAAAGCACAGGCAGAATAGATTTAGCATAATTCTTTAGGGCTCTAGGATTTTTGGAATGATGAATGAGCATTGACTTCAGTTTAAAGTCTCCAGCTATATTAACTCTTAACAAGACATCCTGCCCTTTGAAGCTCTGGTGCCAGGCATTGACTTCTCTCTAGCTATGAAAGTCCTAGATGGTAGCTTCTTCCAGTATGAGACTGTTTTGTCTACATTGAAATCTGTTTGGTATAGACATGTTCATCAGTTATCTTAGCTAAATATTCTGGGTAACTTACTGGAGCTTTCTCCATCAGCACTTGCTGCTTCATCTTACACTTTGATGTTGTGGAAATGGCTCCTTTTCCTTAAAACGCATGAATTAACCTCTGCTAGCTTCTAATTTTTCTTCTGCAGCTTTTCAAAACCTCTCTCAGCCTTCACAGAATTGAAGAGAGTTGCTGGAGTTTTTCTCTGGATAAGCTTTGGCTTAAGAAAATGTTGTGGCTAATTTGATCTTTGGTATAGACCACTTCAAACTTTTCCCTATCAGCATAGACTGTTTTGCTTTGTTATTCATGTGTTCACTGGAAACACACTTTTAATTTCCTTCAAGAACTTTTCCTTTACATTCATAACTTCACTATTTGGTGTAACAGACCTAGCTTTTGCCTATCTTGACTTTCAACATGCTTTCCTCACTAAGGATAATAATTTCTAAGCTTTAAGTGAAAGGCATGCAACTCTTCCTTTCGCTTGAACATTTCAAGGCCGTTGTAAGGTTATTAATTATCTTTAATTTTAATATGGTTGTGTTTTGTGGAATAATGAGGTATGAACTGAGGGATAGAGATGAGGGCATGGACAGTCAGAGCACATACATTTCTTGATAAATTTTGTGCTCTTATATGGGTGTGATTTGTGTTGTCTCAAAATAATTATAAGGTAAAGATCACTGATCATGAGTCATCGTAACAGATATAATGATAATGAAAACGTTTGAAATATTTTGAAAAGTATCAAAATGTTAAACAGAGATATGAAGTGAGTGAATGCTTTTGGAAAAAATGACACTCATAGGTTTGCTCTAAGCAGGGTTGCCACAAACCTCAATTTATAAGGAACACTGTATCTTCAAAGTGCAACAAAGTGAGGAACAATAAAATGAGGTATACCTGTATATTATTTTTGAAATAAAGAATCATAGAAAGTTACAGTGAATGTACAGAGAAACCCTGTTCAAGCATCACTTAGCCTCATTTAATTTTATGTCGTATAAATATAGTATCAAAACTCAGGAAACTAATCCTGTTCTTGTTCAGATTTCTTTACTTTTGAAAACACTTATGTGTATGTGTAGTTCTATGCATTTTTTCACATAACTATCATCACACCAATATGTTTAATTGTGCCATTACCACAAAGGCTTCCTCATGCTAACCATTTATTAAGCCGCACTCACCCACCCTCTTCCCAAACCTCTGACCTCTAATATGTTCTCTCTTTAGATGATGTTCCTCTTTCTCCTTAATAATTTTCTTTTCTGGTGACATACACTATATCTGTTATTAGTATTTCTACTAGTGCTTTTAAGAAAATTCAGGTTTCAATGGTATATCTTTTTCCATCCATTTGCTTTGAAGACAGCTTATAGCTGGGCCATGTTTTTATTTTTTTTTAACCACTTAGTCAGTATGTTTTAATTGATGCATTTAGACTATGTATTAAACAAATTATTGATATGTTAGGGATAAGTCTTCCATTTTCTAAAATTGTGTTAAAAAGCAAAACCACATGAAATCTACCCTCTTAACAAAATTTTAAGTGTATAGTTCAGTGTTGTTAATTATATGTGTATTTGTGTTCAGTGGATGTTCTGGAACTTTTTGTCCTACATGATTGAAACTTCATACCCATTTATCAGCATTTATGCATTTCTTATTCTCCTCTACTTTTATAAATTTGACTGCTGTTCATATCTCTTAATAGTAGAATCATAGAGTATTTGTCTTTCTGTGACTGGTTTATTTCACTTAGCACAAAGGCCTCAGGGTTCATCCTTGTTGTATCCCTGGATTGTATGCCTGATACAATAGGATTTTCTTCTTTTTAAAAGTTGAATAATATTGTATTATGTGTATATGCCACATTTTCTATATCTGTACATCAATTGATGATTAGGTTGTTTCTGTTGTCTGGCTATTTGAATAATGCTACAGTGAACATGGGAGTGCACATATTTCTGCTAGATACTGTTTCAGTTCTTTTGGATAAATACCCAGCAGTGGGAGTGCTGGATCATTTAATAGGTCTGTTTTAATTTTTGAGCAACATCCATACTGTTTTACATAGTAGCTGTGCCATTTTATCATCCTAGCAAGAGTGCACAAGGGTTCAATTTTCAGTAACAATTGTTATTTTCTTTTTAAAATAATTTTGTGTAAGTTTAAGATTTTATATATATATATACACACACATACATAACATGATGTTATGAGATACATATATATAGTAAAAATGTTACTGTAGTGAAACAAATTAACATATCCATCATCTTACATAATTACCTATTTTTCTCCCGGTGGCAATAGCGTCTATAATTTATTCGTTTGGCAGAAATCCTGAATACAATATAGTGCTATTAACTATAATCCTCATGGTGCAAGATATAGTGAGCAATGCTTGTTATTTTCTGGTTTTTAAAAAGATAAGGGTCATTTTAATAAGTATGAGATGATAACTCATTGTGGTTTTGATTTGCATTTTCCTGATAATTAGTGATGTTGACTGTTTTTTTTTTTTTTTCATATGCCTATTGGCCATTTGTCTGCTTTTGAAAAAATGTCTATGCAAGTCTTTTGCCCATATTATCATAGAGTTATTATTTTCTGTTGAGTTGTATGAGTTCCTTCTGCATTTTGGATATTAATTCCTCATCATTTGTATAGTTTTGCTAATATTTTCTCCCATTTGGTATACTACTTTTTAACTCTGTTGATGGGTTCTTTTGCTGTGCAGAAACTTCTTAGTTTGATTTAGTACTACTTGTCTTTTCTTTTTTTTTTGCCTGTGCTTTTGGTATCATATCAACAAATTGCCAACACCAATGTTATGGAACTTTTTACTCATGTTTTCTTGTAGGAGTTTTATAGTATCAGATATTACACTTAATTCTTTAATCCATTTCAAGTTGGTTTTTATATATGTTGTAAGATAAAAGCCCAAATTAAATCTTTTGCATGTAAATGTCCAGTTTTCCCAGCATGATGTGTTGAGGAGACTGTTATTTCCTCATCATATAGTTTTCATACCCTGGTCAAGTATAATTTGACTGTGTGTGTTTATTTCTGGACTCATTATTATTTTCCAAATTGGTTTATATGTTCAAGTTTATACCAGTTTCATATTATTTCAATTACTGTGGTTTTATAATATGTTTTGAAATAAGGGAGTGTATGGTTTCCAGCTTTGTTGTCCCTTGATAATATTACATATTTTGGCTATTGGGTATCATCCTTTGTGGATGTATATAAATTTTAGGATTATTGCATCCGTTTCTGTAAAATATGCCATTGGGATTTTGATGAGGATTGCACTGAATCTTTAGATCATTTTTGGTAGTATGGACATTTTAACATTATTAAGTCTTCTAACCATTAGTGCACGATGTCTTTCAATTTATTTGTGCTGTCTTTAGTATTTTTAATCAGTTGTTTTGTAGTTTTCAGTGTGTAAGTATTTCTCTACCTTGGTTAAGTTCATTCCTAAACATTTTGTTCTTTTAAAAAAATGCAGTTGTTTACTTAATTTTTCTTTTGAGGTTGTTTTTTATCAGTGTATGGAAATGCAACTGATTTTTTTATGTTGATTTTGTGTCCTGCAGCTTTGCTGAATTTATGTATTAAGTTTAATAGGCTTTGTTTTAGGGAGTCTTTAGGATTTTGTATATATAAGCTCATTTAATCTGCAAACAGAGATAATTTTAATATGCCCTTTCTGATTGGATGCCTTTTATTAGTCTTTCTTGCCTAATTGCTCTGGGTAGGATTTCCAATGCCATTTTGAGTAGAAGTGGTGACAGTGGATGTCCTTGCCTTGCTCATGATGTTAAAGTATCAGTTTTTCACCATGGAGTATTGGTGTTAGCTGTGGACTTTTCATAGATGGCCTTTATTTTGTTAAGGTAATTTCCTTTTGTTCCTAGTTTCTTTAGATGTTTTATCATGAAAGAGTGTTGGATTTTGTTAAACTTTTTTTTTTCTGTATCCATCGAGATACTCATGCAATCTTTATTCTTCAGTTTCTTAACATGCTATATCAAACCATCCTGGCATCCCAGGGATAACTATCACTTGGCCATGTTGTATGGTCTGTTTAATATGCTTTTGAATTTGGTTTGCTAGTATTTGGTTGAGGATTTTGCATATGTTCATCAGGGACATTGACCTGTTTTTTTTCCCTTTTGTTGTGTTGTCTGGCTGCTACTATTTAAGGTAATACTGGCTTTGTAAAATGAGTTTGAAAGTATTCCTCCCCCTTTGATTTTTTGGAAGAGTTTGAGAAAGATTGGCATTATTTTTTCTTTATTTTTTTTTCCATGAGATTCACCAGTAAAACTATCTGGTTGTGAACTATTCTTTGTTGGAAGTTTGGAGGCTCTTCACTATTTATTTAATCTCCTTACCAGTCCAAGGTATGTTCAGATTTTCTCTTCATGATTAAATCTTGGTAGGTTGTAGATTTCTAGGAATTTATCTTTTTCCTCTAGGTGATCCAATTTGTTGGCATGTAATTATTCATATAAGTTTCTTATAATCATATTAATTTGTGTGGGATTGAATATAATGCCTCCTTATTTATTTCTGTTTTTTTTTTTTGTCTTCTATTTTATTTTCCTTAGTCCAGATAAAGGTTTGTCAATTTTGTTACCTTTAAAAAAAAAAAAAAAGCTCCTGATTTCATAAATTTTTCTATTTATTTTGTTCCTTATTTATGCTTTGATTTTTATCATTTCCTTAGTTATTTCTTCTTTGTTCTACTTCCTCAAGATGTGAAGTTTCATTGTTAATTGAAATATTTCTAATATTTAAAATGTATTCATCTCTATAAACTTCCCTCTTAGTACTGCTTTTATTGCATCCCTTATATTTTGGTAGATTGTGTTTTCATTTCTGTTTCTCTTAACGCATTTTTTTAAGGTTGATTTCTTCTTTTACTTACTGGTTGTTCAAGAATGTGTTGTTTATTTCATGTGTTCCCACTTTTTCAATTTTACTTTGATTATTGATTTCTGTGGTTGAAAAAGATACTAGGTATGATTTCAATCTTATTAAATTAGTGAAGACTTGTTTTGTAACCTAATGTGATTTATACTGGAGACTGTTTTATATGAATCTGAGAATGTGTATTCTTCTGCCGGGTGGAATGTTCTCTGTGTATGTAATAGGTTCAATGAGTCTATAGTGTTGTACAGATTCTCTGTTTTCCTGTTTGGTCTTCTATCTGTTGATTTACACCTTTTTGAAACTGAGGTTTTGAAAGCTCCAACTAATATTTTGTTACTGTGTATTTCTCCCATCAATTCTGTTAATTGTTGATATATTTGTGTGCTTCTATTAGGTGCATATACATTTATAATTTTTATCTCTTCCTTTTGAACTAATCCTTTTGGCATTTATGATAGATTTTGATTTAATGTCTACTTTGTCTAATGTAGATTATTGATCTTTTTAAAATTTCAAATTGATATAAGGGTATAAATAATTACATTACAGTGTTTGTGTTTTTAGGTAAAGTCCCTGTTTTAGTTGTGCCCATCATCCAAAAGGTATGCTGTGCCCATTAGATGAGAGAACAGTATTGTGCTAATTAGATGAGAGCACAGTAACTCCCACACATCTCCCCCTTTCACAGAACTTGAACTAAATTGAGTTTTTCACTAGTGTGGGTGTGTATTTGTTCACTGGCTTCATGTTGGTATTGAATACATTGGATATTTGCTTTTCCATTCTTGTGATACTTTACTCAAGAGAATGTTCTCCAACTATATCCAGGTTAATATAAAAGATGTGAAGTCTCCATTTTTTATGACTGAATAGTTATATATATATATATATATATATATATATATATATATATATCAGTTTATTAATCCATACATGGGTTGATGGGCACTTGGGTTGGTTTCACATCTGGGTGATTGCAAATTGAGCTACAATAGACAATCTAGGTCAAATGTCCTTGTGATAAAAAATATTTTTTGTTTTTCTGGGTAGTAAGGGTAATGTGGGATCAACTAGAAGGTCTATATTGAGCTCTTTGAGGATTTTCCATGCTTTTTTGCAAAGAGGCTGTATTTGGTTGAAGTTCCATCTACTGTGTGAAAGTGTTTGCTTCCCTCCAAAACCATGCCAGCATTTGTAGCTTTGAGACTTTATGATATGAGCTATTGTCACTAGGGTTAGGTGATTTTTGAGGTGGTTTTGATTTGCATTTCTCTGAAGATTAGGGATGATATGCATGTTTTCATTCATCTGTCTTCTTTAGAAAATGTTCTGTTCAAGTCTCTTGCTCAGTTATAAATGGGATTATTTGGTCTTTTCTTGTTGATTAATTTGGGTTCTCTTTAGACTTATCAGCCCTTTGCTAGATTTGTAACACGCAAATAAATACCTTTTCCAATTCTGAAGGTTGTCTATTTGCTTTAATTGTTGTGTCCTTAGTTGTGCAAATGCATTTTAGCTTAATTAAATCCAATTTTATTTATTGTTGTTGCAATTGCCAATGGAGTCTTTATGAAATCTTTCCTTAGGCCAATATCATGAAGAATTTTCCACACACTTTCTTCCAGGATTTTTATTACTTTTGTGTAACAAAAATTAAGTTTTTTTATCCATTGTGAGTCAGTTTTTGTAAGTGGTGCGAGTCCAGTTTTAGTCTTTTACCTCTGATTATCCAGTTCTCCCAACACCATTTATTGAATAGGGATTGTTTCCCTAGCATATGCTTTTGTTTGGTTTACCATAGATCAGATGGAGATAAGAGGCTGGTTTTATCTCTGGGTTTTCTATTCTGTTCCATATATTTACATCCTTGATATCGGTCTGTTCAAGAGATCTGTTTCTTCCTGATTAAGTCTAGGTTTGTTGTGTGATTCCAGGTATTGGTTCATTTCTCGCCCATTTCAAATTTCAGGGAATAGAGCTTTTTGTAGTAATAAGAGATGATCTCATGTATCTATGTTTTGTATTTTGTTATTTCCCCTTTTTTGTTTCTGGTGGAGGTTATTAGAAATCTTTCTTTATATCTAGTTAATCTGTCCAAAAGTTTATCAATTTTGTTTATTTTTTTGAAGAGTCAACTTTTTTTTTAATTGTCAGAATGATTCTTTTGTTTTTAATTTTGTTTATTTCTGATTTAATTTTGGTTGTTTCTTTTCTTTTGCTGGGTTTGAGATTGGATTGCACTGCCTTTTCCATTTCCTTGATACGATTCATTAGGTTGTTGATGGTGGGTCTTTGTGGGTTTTTTGGATGTGGAATTTAATGTGATAAATTTCCCTGTAAGGATTGCTTTTGCAGTATCCCACAAGATTTGATAGTTTATGGATTTATTGTCGTTATAGTTGAGGAATCTAGTAATATTCTTCTTTATCTCCTCCTTGACCTAGCTGTCATTCAGCATAAGGTTGTTTAGTTTGTGTGACATTTTGTGGGGATGATTGTTTTTGTTGTAGTTGAGTTCTACCTTTATTCCCTTCTGGTCTGAAAATATATAAAATACATTTTCAATTATTTTAATTTTGTTGAGGTTTGATTTTTGTCCTAATAATATGATCAGTTTTGGCATCTAACCCATGGGCTGATAAGAATGTATACTCATTAGATTTGGGATGGTATGTTCTGTACATGTCTATTAAGCCCAATTTTTCTAATAAGGTCACTTTCATGTCCCTTGTTTCCTTGTTTAGTTTCTGTTTAGAGGATCTGTCTAGTTCCATCAGGGAGTATTGAAGTCCTCAACTATTATGGCATTGTAGAATATCATATTTTTAGACCATTTAGGGTTTCCTTCATAAATCTGGAGGCATTTAAGTTGGGTGCATATACAGGGTGTCCATAAAGTTTGTGTACAATTTGCTATGTTAAACTACGTTAAATTACACATGAACTTTATGTCTACCCTGTATATTTAAAATTGAAATTTTCTCCTGTTATATTTTGTTCTTGTCCAGGATATACTGACCATCTTTGTCTTTCTTTAATTTTGTTGCTTTAAATCCACTTGTATCTGAAAATAAAATTGTGACCTCCCTCCTTTCTTCTGATTTCCATTTACTTGAAACATCGTTTTCCAACCCTTCACCCTCAGTCTTGTGTTTTTCTTCAATGTTAGATTTGTTTTCTGAAGAAAGCATATAGATGGCTTGTACTTTTTTATCCAGTCAGCCAGCCTCTGCCTATTCAGTCGGGAATTCAGGCCATTCACATTTATTGAGAGAATTGGTAAGTATGGTGGAGGATTGTCCATCTTATTTTGTGCAGGTCTGTTGCTTAGTTTTATCCCTTGCAGCAGTATGAAAATCAGGTTTTCTGGGTGTCTACTTTGCTGGTGATCCATTGTGATGGTCGTGAAGAACCTGTCTGAGTACTTCTGCAGATCTGTCCTTGTTATGGCCAATTTCCTCAGTGTTTGCAAGTGAGCAATAGATTTGATTTCTGTTTATTTAGCAGGATACAGAATCCTGGGCTGAATTTTTTTTTTCTTTATGAAAGTTATAGGTACATGACCCCATTCTGGCTTGAAAAGTTTCAGCTGAAAATTTATTGTCCCCCTGATGAATCAGCCTCTGTATGTCAAGTGGTGCTTTCTTTACTGGATTCTTGCAGAATTTTCCCTTTCATTTTTACCTTGGCCGGGTTTATCACAGTGTGTCTAGGAAACACTCTGTTTTCAGACCAATTGGAGTTTCATACCCTTCTGAAAGAAATGTGTCAGACTTTTTTATGGTTTGGGGGAAATTTTCATTTCTGAAATCCTCCAGAAGGACTTCCTTATCTTTGAATTGGTCTCTTTTCCTTCAGGGATACCTATAATTTGTATATCTGAATGCTTTGTGAAGTCCCATAATTCTCTAAGCAGTTGTTCTGCTTTTATTTTCTTCCTTTTCACCTCTTTATATGCCTGAATTAGCTCAAGAGCTCTATCCTCTAGCTTTGAAATACTTTCTTCTCTATGGTTTAATCTGTTTTTGATGCTTTCTCTTGCATTTTTAAGTTACCTGAATGACTCCTTCTATTCCTTAAGCTCTCAAATATTGTTTCTAATTTCATCATTTCTTTAATTCATTCTTGGGTCCATTTTTGGATTTCCTTTCGGTTGTTTTTAACTTTCTCTTCTAATTTTTTAGTCATTTTTGCCATCCATACGCTAAGTTCCCTTTCTGTAATTTCTATGATTTCTTTATAGGTGAAATCCTCTGTGGTAGTTGCATCATTCTCCCTTGGGGAGGGTTTGATCTTTTCTGGATTTTTAAGTTGCCAGTATATTTTTGTTAGTTAGTCCTTGTGTGTTTTTTCCTTGCTTACTTCCTTCCTCTATGTTCTCCTCTTGCTTTCTCCTTCTCTTGGATTTTCCTTGACTTAGGTGTTGCAGTGACCAAGAGAAAGTGGTGAGATTTCTGTAGGCTATGGTCTTGAAAGATCTCCTAACTCTTGCTCTTTTTTGATTGACATTTTCATGAAATATTTTTTTTCTGTCTTTTCACTTTAATTCTGTGTGTGTTACTACATGTAAAGTGAGTCTCTTTTAGACATTATATAATTAGATCTTGTTTTATGCACTTAATCATTCTCTTGATTGAGACTTAAATTATTTATATTTAAAATAATTATTGGATAAGTAGAACATTTTATTGACATTTTCTTGTTTTATGTCTCTCTCTTATCTTTTTTATCCCTCTTTTCCTTTCTCACTGTCTTGTTTGTAGTTTATGGATTTCAATTTTTGTAGTGACATGATTTGGTTCTTTTCCCATTTTCTTTTATCTATCTTCTTTAGGTTTTATTGTTGTCATGGGGCTTATATAAAACATCTTGCAGTTATAACAGTTTAAGCTTAAAACAGCTTTCCTTCATGTCTTAAATTTATGCTGCATATAAAAACTCTACACTTTTGCTTTTCTGCCTCTACACTTTGTTATTGCCATCACAAATTATAGCTATTTTTTATATGGTATGTGATCAATATTTTACAGTTACATTTATGTTTCATCCTTTTCTCTTATACCTTCTGTGCTACCATTAAAAGTTACTTATGCCACATTTTTAGTGTTATAGTACTCCCGTTTCCTCTCTATGTTTGCCTTTACCAATTGGATTTATACTTTCATGTATTTTACTGCTGCTTTCTTTTTTTATTAAGTTACTTTATTTAATTAATCTATACCTATGTATACTATTTTTTATTGATTATTGTTTTTTATTATTAAATCATAGCTATGTACATTAGTGCAACCATGTGGTACAATGTGCTGGTTTAATATACAATCTGAAATGTTTTCATAAAACTGCTTAATATAGCCTTCAGGGCACTTTCTTTGTTATTGTATGGAGACATTTGTATTCTGCATTTAGTAAGTTTTGCCTGTACCCTTCTAAGATGCACCATAGATGCGGCCCCACCAATTATCCTCCTTCCTCCCCAACCTACCCCCTCTCCTCCTTTCCCCTGCCCCTTTCCCCATATTCTTGTGCTATAGTTGGGTTGTAGTCTTCATATGAAACCTATAAATTAGCTTCATAATAGGGTTGAGTACATTGGAGACTTTTTATTTGATTCTTGGGATACTTTGCAAAGAAGAATATGTTCCAGCTCCATCCATGTAAACGTGAAGGAGGTAAAGTCTCCATCTTTTTTTAAGACTTCATAGTATTCCATGGTATACATGTACCACAATTTATTAATCCATTTGTGGGTCGATGGGTACTTGGGCTTCTTCCATAACTTAGCAGTTATGAATTAGGCTGCAGTAAACATTCTGGTACAGAGGTCTTTGTTATAATGTGACCTTTGGCTTTCTGGGTATATACCAGGTAAAGGAATTATAGGGTCAATGGCAGGTCTAGTTTTAGATCTCTAAGTACTCTCCATAAATCCTTCCAAAAGGAACGTACTAGTGTGCATTCCCACCAGCAGTGTAGAAGTGTTCCCTCTTCTCCACATCCACGCCAACATCTCTGGTTTGGGGATGATTTTCATGTGGGCTAATCTTACTGGATTTAGGTGATATCTCAGAGTAGTTTGATTTGCATTTCTCTGATGATTAAGGATGGTGAGCATTTTTTCATGTGTCTGTTGGCCATGCACCTGTCTTCTTTAGAGAAGTTTCTCTTCAAGTCCTTTGCCCACCCTGAGATGGAATCACTTGTTCTTTTTTTGCTAATACATTTGAGTTCTCTGTGGATTCTGGTTATTAAACCTTTATCAGAGCCATAACCTGCAAATATTTTCTCCCATTCTGAGGGCTGTCTGCTTGCTATACTTACTATGTTCTTGGTTGTATAGAAGATTTTTAGTTTGATCAGGTCCCAGTAGTGTATTTTTGATACTGCCTCAATTGCCTAGGGAGTCCTCCTCATAAAATACTCACCCAAGCCAATTCTTTCAAGGGTTTTCCCTGCACTTTCTTCTAGAATTTTGATAGTTTCATTTCTTAAATTGAAATCTTTAATCCAGTCAGAGTCTATCTTAGTTAATGGTGAGAGGTGTGGGTCCAGTATCAGTCTTCTGCAGGTCACCAGCCAGTTCACCCAGCACCATTTGTTAAATAGGGAATCTTTTCCCCACTGAATGATTTTAATTGGCTTGTCAAAGATCAAGTAACGGTAAGTAGCTGGATTCATCTCTT
>CAUYON010016749.1:0-19356 GCA_963573935.1 Arctocebus calabarensis
AGTCATTTCGTCCTGTATATAATTGATCCAGAAGTTGCTGAATCTCTTGCTATTTTATAAACTTGATATTATCTTGATTAACCTATTGGCATCTTCATGCCTCCCATACATACCCTAGTATACTTACAGCTACACAACAGGTCATTTGTTGAAGTGGGCAAAGGATAATTTCCAGTACAATATGAATCACTACTCACAATGTGCCTTGGTCAAAGTTCTTTGTCTCTCAAGAAACTATGTTTCAGAGAAAGTAAAAATAATAACCTTAGTTTTCCCCAGGACCAATTTCCCTCTCTCTGAGATTTTATGCCTTGTCAAAGCATCTCATGTTGGTTCTATCTGATTCTTCTTGGTCCACAGAGGACTATCATCAGACATTGTACCAAAAAAGCCATAAAATAAAAAAGACAGTTTGTATCCACAGAATCTGGTATCTAGTTAACTTATATCCTACTATTCTCCATTCATTACTTACTGAAAATATTAATACAGTATTGTCTCTAATCATGACAGCTATTTGACTGAGAGATACGATTATCCCAATTTACAGACTAGAAAACAGAGGCTTCTTGGGCTTCACAACATTCCAAATATCTCAGAGTTATCTACCTACAAGCCTAAGAGATTTACCACAAACAAATCTATATCATTGTCAGTACAGAGTCTACAAAATACACTTAACAATACTTAACAGTTCATTTCACTGCAGCACACTGTCTGGTCCTTGATCATTCTGATTCTTCAGGCCAAAGTTCTCTTTGACTTCTCTGCAAAGCTTCTAGGAAAAGCTCAATTTCTCCTGGGCAGATTCTCAGGACACCACCGTCACCTTCTCCTGGCCAATCAAGAAGGAAAAACAGAAGAAAAGGCTCCGGAGAGGAGACAAGACTGTATATATAAATGAGGGCATCACTTTATGGAACACTACTTTGAACAACAAAAGGATTCTCATCAAGTACACATCAAATCAGATTAAATTCTCATCAAGTACACGTAAAAATCAGATTAAAATTTCAGCCCTTTTGACTGGGCACATTGGCCAGGCGTGGTCCAGGAGGCCAAGGTGTGCAGATTGGTTGAGCTCAGGAGTTGAGGCCCAACCCAAGCAAGAGACGCCTAGATCTACCAAAATAGAAAAGACATTAGCTGGGCATTATGGCAGGCACCTGTAGTCCTAGCTCCTTGGGAAGCTGAGCCAGGAGGACTGCTTGAGCCTAAGTATGTGAGGTTGCTGTGAGCTTTGATGATGCAATAGCACTCAACCCCAGAGCAACAGAGTGAGGTTGTGTCTCAAAAAAATAATAATAAAATAAATAAATAGTCTTGGTGCCTGTGGCTCAATGGGCTAAGGTGCCAGCCACATACACCTGAGCTGGCGGGTTCAAATCCAGCCCAGGCCTGCCAAACAACAATGATGGCTGCAACCAAAAAATAGCCGGGCATTGTGGCGGGCTCCTGTGGTCCCAGCTACTTGGGAGGCTGAGGCAGGAGACTCGTTCGAGCCCAGGAATTGGAGGTTGCTGTGAGCTGTGATGCCACAGCACTCTATCCAGGGTGACAGCTTGAGGCTCTGTCTCAAAAAAAAAATTAAAATTAAAAATAAATAAATAAATAAACAAACAAATAACAGGCAAAGTAAAATTCCAGCACTTTTGCTGGGAAATTAGCAAGCCGGTTGTAAAATTTATATGAAAAGGCAGAAGATCTAGATGAGTCAAAACAGTCTTTAAAACAAAAGATGAAGATCAAGCTGGGTGTGGTGGCACAGGTCTATAGTCCCTCTACTTGCGAGGCTGAGGTGGGAAAATTACTTGAGCCCAGGAGTTTGAGACCAGCCTGGGCAACAAAGGGAGAATCAGCCTCAAACAAAAGAAAATGAAATAAAACATCCCTCCCCCAAGAAATATAGATCTTTCATTCTGTGCTGATTTCATGACTTTCTATATAAGACTGGCATAGAAAGTCTGGAAATTGATCCACACCTATTTGGCCAATGCATTTTCAACAAAAGCACTAAAGTAATTCAATATGGAAAGGAAATTCTTTTTTTTTTTGCAGCTTTTTGCCTGGGTGGGGTTTGAACCCTCCACCTCTGATTTATAGGCCTGGCACCCTACTCCTTTGAGGCACAGGCACCATCCAGGAAAGGAAATTCTTGTTAACAAATAGTGCAAGACCAGTTAGGTAAGTATATGGAAAAAAATGAAGCTTGATCCATTCACAGGTGCAAAACCTGTGGCCTCAAGGCCACATGCACAGATCAAGTGCAGCCCCTCGACCAAATCCAATTTGGATTCAGTTTAGATTTGCCAAAACCTAAAACTATGAAGCTTTTATAAAAGAAATACAGCAGGGGGGTGGCGCCTGTGCTCAAAGGCGTAGGGCGCCAGCCCCATATGCCAGAGGTGGTGGGTTCAAACCCAGCCCCAGCCAAAAGCTGCAAAAAAAAAAAAGAAAAAAGAAATACAGCCGGACATTGAGGATCTTGGATAGGCAAACCCTTCTTGGATAGTATCTAAAAGGCACCACCTGGCTGTAATAATCGGTGGAAATTTTATAGCGGGGAGGGAGGAGGAAGGGCTGGGCAATTCACACCTAACAGTGCAATGCATATATTCTGGATGAAGGGCACACTTACAACATCAATTTCAAACGTACAAATGCAAATTATGTAATCAAAATGTGTGTACCCTGTAACACTCTGAAATAAAAAATAAATTTAAAAAACAAAGGCACCAACTGTAAAAGATGAAATAGACTTCATCAACCTGCTTGAATAGCTACATTATAAAGACCGACACCACTAAATGTTGGGAAGAATATGGAGCCCCTGGAACTTTCATGCATGCCAGTGGGAATATAAAATGGCAAACCACTTTGGAGGTTGTTCTGCTAGTTTCTCATGAAGCTAATCAGACCTTTCTTATGACCTAGAAATTGTACTCCTACTTGTTGGTAAAAAGTAAATAAAATCACACATCCACACAAAGATGTGTGCTAGGACTTCACGGCACCTTTAAACACAATCGCTCCAAATGGAAATAGCCCAAATATCCATCAGAAAGCAAATGGATAAACATGGCAGGAGAGTCATACCATAGAAAACGATTTACTAATAAGAGAAAACTACTACTGATAAACACAACATAAATCAATCTCAAAAATAATATGCTAAGAAAAAGGAGGCAGACCCCAAAATGTGCTCACTAAATGCTTCCAGTTGTATGAAGCCGGAGAACAGGAAAACTAAACTATGATGGAAGAAACGGAATGGTGGTTGCCCCTGGGTAGAGCAGGGAGGGATCTTCCAGGAGTGAAAGAAATGTTCCCTATCGGTCAAAATTCACCAAACTATGCACTTAAGTTCTA
This sequence comes from Arctocebus calabarensis, assembly GCA_963573935.1. Lineage (NCBI taxonomy): Eukaryota > Metazoa > Chordata > Mammalia > Primates > Lorisidae > Arctocebus > Arctocebus calabarensis. The sequence goes on from CAUYON010016749.1 coordinate 3,370, forward strand.
TGCTTTTCATTCCTATGTAAAGTATACTTCAATTTCTAAAACAAATAGCTTGAGAATGGCCCAAGCCTTTGTCAACTGCTTGTGTATTTGAAAAGAGTAACAAGAGAGCGAAAAACAGACCTAAAATAAAAATGAAAAACAAACCTTGCTGCACATCAGCAGGAGGGTCAGCGAGGACTGAGACAGCATTGCCGGGAGTGCAACAGGGAGCCCCAGAACCTTCCCAGCTGGACAGGACCCTTCAGCGTCCCGCTGACCCTCTCCTTGCCTGAGACTCTGGGCGAGGGGGCGGGGAGCGTGGACGTGCTCTGCAGAGAACATGCTCCGTCAGCCCTGGCACTGCCTTCCGGATGCAGCCCCCTTCCAGCTCTCACCCTCACTTCTCATCCTCTCTCCTCGGCAGGGCCTCATGTGGCCTCTTGCTCTGCTCATGTGTGGTGTAAATCAAAAGGCAGCCAAGGCTCAGCGCCTGTGGCTCAACGGGCTAAGGCGCCAACCACGTCCAGCTGAGCTGGCGGGTTCGAATCCAGCCCGGGCCGCCAAACAATGACGGCTGCAACCAAAAAAAAAATGGCTGGGCATTGTGGTGGGCGCCTGTGGTCCCACCACTTGGGAGGCAGAGACAGGAGACTCGCTTGAGCCCAGGAATTGAAGGTTGCTGTGAGCTGTGATGCCACAGCACTCTATCCAGGGTGACAGCTTGAGGCTCTGTCTCAAAAAAAAAAGGCAGCTAGGCAGGCGGTGCCCATAGCTCAGTGGGGAGGGCGCCGGCCACATACACCCAGGCTGGCGGGTTCGAACCTGGCCTGGGCCAGCTATACAACAATGACAACTGCAACCAAAAAATAGCTGGGCGTTGTGGTGAGCACCTGTAGTCCCACTACTGGAGGCTGAGGCAAGAGAATTGCTTAAGGCCAAGAGTTGGAGGTTACTGTGAGCTGTAAAGCCATGGTACTCTACCCAGGGCAACATAGTGAGACTCTGTCTCAAAAAAAAAAAAAAATAAGGCAGCCAGGCTGTCTGGGAGCAAGTGTAGAAAGCCAGTGGTCAGGCTACACCTGCAGCCCAGGCTGCCCTTCCTGCACAGCGACAGATGCCCCAGGCCCTCTTTTCCACAGGCAGGAAGCCACACTGAGCAGGTGAGAACACTTCTCTGGAGGGGGGAGAACTTGGCTTGGAAGAAGAAGGAGCGAGAACCCCTTACAAGGCACAGGAGGGCCGGGAGGAGAGCAGAGTTGGGGTGCAGGCTGTCCCCCAGAGTCTCCCACCCAAGCTGAACTCCTGTCAGTAGGGCCTGGCAGTGCAGGCTTTGGCCTAAAGAGAAGGGACCGAGATTATTCAGAGAGCTCAGGAAACCCTCCTGTGGGCATCAGCTGGTACCAGAAAAGGGGAGGAGGAGATAACGGCAGATATTAGCACTGCAGTGACCGGGCCTAACGCAAACTTGACGGGCTCAGGGGTAGAGAAGAAACGTTGACCAAACTTTGGTGAACCAAGGTCCTCCAAGAGGGTCATTTGGGAGATGGGGCCACAAATCTGCATTGTCAAAGACTATCCCACACAGGTCCCAGTTTTGTGGGCCCTTACAATGACAAATTTGAGGGCCATCTTTTAAAGAAAGAATGTCTTACTTTACAGAAATAGATGATCGTGTGAGCACATTGCCAGGGGCCCTCCTGGGCGCCCTGCAGCCTTCCCGGGAATCTATGTCTGAGTCCAGAGGACTCTGATGCCCGACGAAAGTGAAACCCAGACCAGAGCTTTAGTCACAAGCATTTATTGAGCGCCCCGTTGGGTGTGAGGCTCTGAGCTTGGCTCCAGGAAGCCCCCACCGAGAGGACATTGTTCTTTTCCTCCAAAGGTTCATAAACCATCAGGCTCAGTGGTTCCACAAATGATGAATTGCACTGAAGTGCTATAAGGAAGCTTAGCGCTGGTGGTGGGGAGAGGGGAGACAGCCGCTGGCTGAAACCAGGCAAGTCACTGAAACTCTCCAAGCCTCAGTTTCCTCATCTGTAACATGGAGCTAAGCCTGCAATATAAAGTCCCCAGAGGTGGTGTAAAGTGAAAGGACCGGTTCAGATGCCTCCCAAGACTTTGAGAATCACTACAAGAAAAACTCGTGAAGATTCTAAAATTTGGAATTGCTTCCCGATGACAATCCACAAGCGACTCATGGGCCTGTGAAGCCCTTCAGAGATCATTAAACAGATTTCCTCCATCAGTGTTGAGCTAGGAGTTGAGGTTGAAGTCACTATTGCGGATGCTTGAGTTGATTGTTTTAATAAATTGATACCAGTTGCTAATAAATAAATAAATAACATGCAGCTAGGCTCAGCGCCTGTGGCTCAACGGGCTAAGGCACCAGCCACGTACACCTGAGCTGGTGGGTTCGAATCCAGCCCGGGCCCACCAAAGAACAATGACGGCTGCAACCAAAAAGTGGCCAGGCGTTGTGGCGGGCGCCTGTAGTCCCAGCTACTTGGGAGGCAGAGGTAGGAGATTCGCTTGAGCCCAGGAATTGGAGGTTGCTGTGAGCTGTGATGCTACAGCACTCTATCCAGGGTAACAGCTTGAGGCTCTGTCTCAAAAAAAAACCAAAACATGCAGCTAATCACAGGCTCTATTCCATAATGCTGTTGTGAGAATTAGAGGGAATGCTTGCCAGGTGCGAAGTCAGCACCTGGCACAGAGGGAGCACTCCCTACATTAGACCAATGTTTTCGCACATCTTACACTGGGCAACCTTGGGCCGAGGACCCTCCATGGACGGCCTGGAGGGAGAAGGAGGAGAGGAGCGTGCAGCCCTGTGTGTGTACAAGCATGTGGTCCCGCACGCACACCCACGTGCTCGCGCTGGTGTCCCCAGCGAAAGGCGAGCAGCTCCCTGAGATTGAGGAGGGCGAGAGTGAGGTATTTGGACTCCTGGTCCCAGAGAAGCAGGCAGGGGCCTGGATGAGGGCGCCCTCAAGTTTCAGGCACAGGAGTCTGGATTTTCTCCTGAGCACCACGAGGATCACAGAAAGGTTATAAGCAGAGGAATAAGATGATCCGTTTCGGATTTTATAACCCTCACTCAGGTGGCAAAGAGGGGGAGGAGGGACTGGGAAAGTGAGACAAGAAGAGGCGGCACAGAAACGCAGGTGAGGCGTATTTCAAAGTGAAAGGACTGGGGCCAGGCGCGGTGGCTCGGCCTACACTCCCAGCACTTGGGAGGCAGAGGCAGGTGGATTGCTCACGAGTTCCAGACCAGCCTGAGCAAGAGCAAGACCTCGTCTCTAAAACATAGCCGGGCGTTGTGGCAGGTACCTGTAATCCCAGCTATTTGGGAGGCTGAGGCAAGAGGATCGGTTGAACCAAGGGTTTGAGCCCAAGAGTTTGAGGTTGCTGTGAGCTATGATGCCGAGGGTGACCAAATGAGACTGTCTCAAAAAAAAAAAACAACCAAAGTGAAAGGACTGGTTCAGATGCCTACCAAGACTTTGACAATCACTACAAGAAAAACTCCTCGTGCTGAAGGTTCTAAAACTTGGAACTGTTTCCAGATGAGAATCCACAGCAGAACTCAGCTCTGAACCACTGACACAGCAGCAGCAGGAGTGGGGCAGTAGCAGGGAGCAGGGTTGGGGCTGGCCGGGTGTGGGGGGCACCGAGTAACTGGCTGTTCATATTCGTAGAAGCTCTATTTCACAGCATCCTGTTAGGGCCAGATGAGGTCATAGTATAGAATTAATGTCACAGAGGTAACAGGTTGTCTGATAGGGGACCAGGCCCTTGCAAACACCTGATAATCCCAGTTCCAAGCACAGGCAATCAGTTCTCGTAGGCTGGACCCACATTTCCATCCTCTGGTGCAAGTGGCTCTGAAAGGGGTGAGGTGGTCACAGTCCAGATGGCCCCACTATGGTGGGACTGATGCAAATTCCACGGGGCTACTCAGATCAAAGCACTTTTAACAGTTTTTGTTTTAATAGACAAAGACAAATCCCTGAGGGACAGCAGCCTCAAGTTTTGACTGGAGTGAGTGAGCCAGAACAGTGAGTCTCAATCTTTCCGAGAGGTGTTATTTATGGAAAGAAAGACCCACCACAGAGTTAACATTAGGCTGGGCTCTTGATGAAATAAACTTCCTGTGGAGTTTCACAGACTACAGATCCACCTGGACTTTCCCAAGGGTTCCACTTCCAAAAATGCTACGTGTATAAAACAGTAACACGATTTAGAAAAAGTCGTCCAAATCGAGCATGCCAACCCGTTGTTTATTGAAATGTCAATAAAAGGACAACCCCATGCCTTCTTGGAAAAATAAATGTTAGTTTTGAGAACCTGTAGTTGAGAAAGCAAGGCTTTGTTACAATTTTTTTTTTTTAATAAAGAAAACCGATTTTATTTCTTTTGGGTTTGAATTAGCTCTTTCCTAGCAATGCATTATCACAGCTGGGTACCTGTCAAACAGAAAACTGGAGTCTGGGCTTAGGACTCGTAGCTCAGTGGTTAGGGCACCAGCCACATACACCAAAGCAGGCGGGTTCGAACCTGGCCTGAGCCTGTGGAGACAACAATGACAACTACAACAAAAAAATATGGCATGTGATTGAAATATCAGAACCACTGGTTTAGTCAACCAGCCTCATTTCCATTTTCATATGAGGATACTGAGGCACAGAGAGGGGAAGTGATTTTCTCAAGGTCATTTAGGATTAGTTTTGGCAGCATTTCACAGAGAATTCCTAAATGTGAAGGCTTTAACGAGATTTGTTTTATTCTCATAGGAGAGAGGCTGGAGGTTAGCCACTTGGGGCTGCTGTGGCAGCTCCACCATTAACTGGAGACTCAGGCTCTTTATATTTTATCCTGAACCTTCTGCAGTTTGTTGCTTCATGAACTAAAAAAGGATGCTGGAGTTTCAGCCATCACGTCTGTATTCCAGGCAGCATGAAAGAGAATAAGGGGACGGGGCACACTCCTCTCAGATGAGTCAGCTCACTTTCCTGGAGGCCCCCTACCCTTCTGTTTCACACATTTCCAGGTCTCAGTTATGTGGCCACTCAAAACTGCAAGGGACACTGAAAAACAATGTAAGTTGGTAGTCCCAGCTACTCGGGAGGCTGAGGCAAGAGAATCGCCTAAGCCCAGGAGTTGGAGGCTGCTGTGAGCTGTGTGATGCCACGGCACTCTACCGAGGGCAATAAAGTGAGACTCTGTCTCTACAAAAAAACCAAAAAACAAAAAACAAAAAAAACAATCTAAGTTGAGTATACTCCGTATTAACACCCTAAAGAAAATTGGGGGTCTGTTTGGGGCATATCCATGTTTGGTGGGTCTGAAAGCTTTTACAATTTGGCTAACCCTCTCTAAAAATGCACAAAATTCTGAATATAAAACTAGGTACTAAAGTAAATATTTATTTAGAATAAATAAAGAAATCCTAACAAATTACACATTTTAAGAAAAATTGACAAATACCACAAACATCTTAAAATCCCCCAAAATAGGGCTGTGTGTGGTGGCTCATGACTGTAATGAGCTACCTTTCTGGGAGGCGAGGTGGGTGGATTGCTTAAGCTCAGGAGTTCAAGACCAGCCTGAGCAAGACGGCATCTCTACTAAAAATAGAAAAACTAGCCGGCCTTGTGGTGGGTGTCTGTAGTTCCAGCTACTCAGGAGGTTGAGGCCAGAGGATTGCTCAAACCCAGGAGTTGAAGGTTGCTGTGAGCTATGACACCACACCCTACCCAGGGCATCAGAGTGAGACTCTATCTCAAAAAAGAAATTTTTGTTTTTAATCCAGAAAATAATATATTTTTATTAGTTAATCACAAGATATTATAGTACTTTCCTACTTCTTTAGCCACATACTCTTTGTGTTTTCATAGGATGATGACTTAGCATATTTTCTTTTTTTTTTGTAGCGACAGAGTCTCACTTTGTTGCCCTCGGTAGAGTGCTGTCACATCACACAGCTCACAGCAACCTCCAACTCCTGGGCTTAGGCTATTCTCTTGCCTCAGCCTCCTGAGTAGCTGGGACTACAGGCGCCCACCACAACGCCAGGGTATTTTTCTGTTTTTGCAGTTCGTCCAAGGCCGGGATTGAACCCGCCACCTTCCGTATATGGGGCCAGTGCCTTACTCGATGAGCCACAGGCGCCGCCCAAAGGTTATATTTGTATTTTTTTTTTTTTTTTTGAGACAGAGCCTCAAGCTGTCACCCTGGGTAGAGTGCTGTGGCATCACAGCTCACAGAAACCTCCAACTCCTGGGCTCAAGTGATTCTCCTGCCTCTGCCTCCCAAGTGGCTGGGACTATAGGCACCTGCCACAACGCCCAGCTATTTTGGGTTGCAGCCGTCATTGTTGTTTGGCAGGCGGGCTGGATTCGAACCCGCCAGCTCAGGTGTGTATGGCTGGCACCTTAACCGCTTGAGCCACAGGCGCCGAGCCAACATATTTTCTATAAAGAAAACACTCATCTGTCTTTCCATAGATAGAGGCCACTGGACTTTGGGGCCGGGCACCACTGGGCGTGTCCTTCCTAATGTACCTCTGACTTTGCATCTCTGTCTCTGGGCCCAGGTGGGTTGGCACAGTGGGAAGGAGTATTCTAGAAGCTATTCCTGAGGCTGGACTGCTGGGAATAATGAATTATTCGTGGAAGTGGCTGTGAATCACACTAGCATATCCCAGTAAACCTACAATAAGTGGGTGCCCAACTTAACTGCCCCTTAGCAAGATCCTAAAAATGCTCACGGCCAGTCCAACACCCCCTGACTCAAGAGGAAACGTGATGTGGGGGAAGTTGGGTGGAGGGAGACAGTAGTGCCCGTCAGTTCACTTAAACTAGGTTAACTTTGGTAAATTTCACAGAAGGCTGTGAGCATGTGAACACACTGCTCATGCCGTGAGGACCCTGAAGCCCGAGTTTTATTAGCTTTGAGATGAACTGGGTTAAGTTCACAGCCCCTGACCCCAGCCCACGCTGGGGCTCCTTTTTGGTCTTTCACCCCGTGTTTTCAAAGTTCCCCTTCATTAGCTGGGACTACGCACCAGGAACCAGACTGTTCTCTGCCTGGCACTGGGCCAGGGGCTTTACATCCATCATCTCTGGCCAAGCTTCCAGCAGCCCTTGCTGGTTGGATAATTGACAAATCTATTAACTGCCGAAGAGCTGGGCCACACATAGAAGGAGCAGCAGACCCAGACAGAACCAGGGCAGCCTGGATCCTGAGCCTATGTAGTCCCCACCCCCAGCAGCCCTGCCTTTGTTCTGGTCGCGCCTGCTGATTTGCTAAGCCCACATTCTCAGGGTTGATTGCTGCGTAAAACATTATCCTAACACTTAGTAGCTTAAAACAATGGCCGCATTTCTTTGGCTCACACATCCATCACTTGGGCAGAGCTAGGTGAGGAGGGTTCATCTCTGCTCTACTTGGCAACAGCTGGAGTAGCCCAGAGGCTGTGGCTAGAGTCATCTGAAAGCTCCTTCACGCACATGTCTGCCACTTGGTATTGGCTAAGAACTTAGCTGGAACAATTGGCTGGAATACTTACAAGGGACCTTTCCACAGGGCTTGGGCTTCCTCACAATATGGTGGCTGGACTTCATGGGTGAACATTCTGAGTGTGAGCTAGGTGGAATTGTATCCCCTTTATAATCTAGCCTTGGGAGTCATGCAGCACCATTTCTACCACATCCTGTTTGTTGAGGTAATGACATTAGCTTCACTTGGGTTCAAGGGCAGGAGGAAGAGACCTCAGTTCTTGACAGGTAGCAGCAAGAATCTAGAAGACCATGCGGTACCAAAATATTTGGAAAATAACAATGACTGGCACAATCAATAAACAAGTTCTGGGGCTCGGTTTCTGTGGCTCAATGGGCTAAGGCGCCAGCCACGTACACCTGAGCTGGTGGGTTCGAATCCAGCCCAGGCCCGCCAAACAACAATAACGGCCCAGGAACTGGAGGTTGCTGTGAACTGTGCAAGAGTAGAGGTTGCTGTGAACTGTGATGCCACAGCACTCTACCCAGGGTGACAGCTTGAGGCTCTGTCTCAAAAAATAAAATAAAATAGAATAAAAATAAACAAGTTCTGGGCCCTTTCTGGATACTGAGCTACAAAGAAACTTGGACACAGTCCCTGTTAAGAGGCTCCTATTCCAAAGGGCAAAACACATACCTAGTGGGGCTACATGGGTACAAAGGAAGGAACATGCACAGATTTTTTTGGTTAAGATTAATACTTGGATAGTGTTGATTATGTGTCGGGCACCATTCTGGGTGCCTTACATTTAACCCACTCTCACCTTTATGAAGTAGGTACAATTAATTATCTCCATTCTACATGGGAAGAAATGAAGGTACAGAGAGGTGAAGCAACTTGCCCAAGGTCACAGCGCTAAAAGAGTCAGAGCTGGTACTCAGCCCAGCCAGTCCCGCAATGGAGTCTGTGCTGCTAACCACCGCACCACCCTGCCTCTCTTCTCGCATGCTCTGTCATGGGCTGTACCTCCTTTCAGGAGACCCTGTAATACCTTTTGCAGGGAAGATGGGCCCTGCTGACTCTGTGCTCTGTGTACCCCAGGGAGTGAGGAGTGGTCTGCCAGCATCATTCTCCTGGTGTTATTTATTTATTTATTTTGTAGAGACAGAGTCTCACTCTATTGCCCTCGGTAGAGTGCTGTGGCATCACAGCTCACAGCAACCTCCAACTCTTGGGCTTAGGCGATTCTCTTGCCTCAGCCTCCCGAGTAGCTGGGACTACAGGTGCCTGCTCCTGATGTTATTTTTAATCAATGTTTTCTGAGCCTGGGAAGTGGGAAACCCAGAGTGTCATGCTTCAGCTCCTTGTCCTGTCAATCCCTTCTTAACCAGAGTCCAGAGGGGTAGCAGGGAATGGGGAGCAGAAGCTGCTCTGCTAAACAGGAAAGAAAAATGAGTTCATCTTCTTTTGTTCTGGGGACCTCCTGAGAAGAATGTAACTTGGAATAAAATGGTATTTTCCATAAAGAGGAACGTCATCCAGGTGAGTCAACCAGGACTGGCTCCAGATCCAAGCTCCATCCTGCTGGATGACCTTGGGCAGGTTACTGCTTCCCAGTAATTCCCTGTGAGCAGGCATGAGCTCTTCCTCACACAATTTCCCTGATAGGAATTGAAAGAAGGTATATAAAGCACCTTGCACGGTCCTGCCACCCAGGAGGCCCTCAGCGGTGTTCTCTCCCTTTGCCCTGGCCTCCTGGTGTGTGCTCAGGACTAGACCCTGTTCCCCAAGGAATCCGGTCAGTGCAAGAGTATGAGCTATCACCTCCTTTTTTCTAGGCACTCCACCTCTAGTAATGAGGCCTAAGATCATCTTATTTTTTTGGGCAGCCCTATCGCTCAGGGATACTCATCAACTAAAATCCTACAATCCTGAGCAGCGCCTGTAGCTCAGTGGGTAGGGTGCCGGCCACACACACCAAGGCTGGCGGCTTTGAACCCGGCCCAGGCCAGCTAAAAACAACAATGACAACTGCAACAATGACAACAGAAATGACTGGGCGTTGTGGTGGGTACCTGTAGTCCCAGCTTAAAAAAAAAAAAAAAATTCTACAATCCTTTCCACGTGTAGCAGCTGCTCCTCATGGTCCTCCCAACAGCCACTGTAAATGACTCAGCTGTCATCAGTGAAGCTGCAGTGTTACAGAGATACGGAAAGACCCCAGGCAGCTTCCTCCATGCTCAGGCCCGGATCCTTCCACACTGCCATGGAAGGTTTGCTCAGTCCACCCAGCAAAGGAGGACCAAGTGAGATTCAGGCTTCGTGCTCCTCCTCCTCACCACCTCTATTCCCGAGGGGTGTCGGCCAGCCGTACGCTTTAGGGCTGAAAATAGCAGCTACCTGCTTCCTACGTGGTGAAGAGGAGATGAATGAGCCTATGTGTGAATACATCTCCAATGCTGCTCTGCCCACAGCTGGAAACTCACTGAAATGATTAATTTTTTTTTCTATATTTTACAGGTGAGATGTGAGTGGGAGGTGGAAACCCACTTCCACACTAGAGACTAGAATGTCACAGTCTGTCCTCATTAAAGATAATCAGCTGCCAGAGTCGACTTGTGCTGGAGGGAAGGACGTCACTGGGCCACTGGAGTTGGCACAGCTTGGTGCTGCTGGAAGTGAGAGGAAGGATCCTGGCTGGGTAAGGGCAGCCATTGGGCTCTGAGCATTCACTATGGGCTAAGTGTTTCACAAGCTTCATTTATTCAGTCGTCACCACAACCATGCCAGGTAGCAAGATCCCATGTCCCTTATTGAAAAGGAGATTGAGGTTCCAGGAGGTGCAGGAACTCACGCTGGGCCATACAGTGAGAGGGCTGGGAGCTGACTTAATGTCCTCCAGGGAATTAGTGTTTAATGGGAGTTTCACTTGGGGAAGATGAAACAGTTCTAGGAATGAATGGTGGTGATGGTTGTACAACAACGTAAATTTACTTAATGCTACTAAACTGAACACTTCCTCAGATGATAATTTTTATGTTATGTATGTTAAAATGGTGAGGGAAGGGAGGCTATTAAATTCCAGATGGATAATGTTGTCCCAAAGTTCTGAGTCTGAAGCCTACCCCCTGTGTGTTAAAAATGAGATCAGAGATGGGTACAGAGGCATCTATCTGCAATCCCAGCTACTTGGGAGGCTGGGACAGGAGGATGGTTTGGACCCAGGAGATAAAGGCGGCAGTGTGCTATGATCACACCTGTAAATAGCCACTGCACTCCAGCTTGGGTATAGTGAGAACTTGTCTCTCTCTTTTTATTTATTTTTTTGAGACAGTGTCTCAAGCTGTAGAGTGCTGTGGCGTCACAGCTCACAGCAACCTCCAACTCTTGGGCTTAAGGGATTCTCTTGCCTCAGCCTCCCAAGTAGCTGGGACTACAGGTGCCCACCACAATGCCCGGCTTTTTTTTTTTTTTTGTGGGTGTAGTTTTCATCAGTTTTGTTTGGTGGGCCCAGGCTGTATTCAAACCCACCAGCTCTGGTGTATGTGGCCAGTGCCCTAGCCGCTTGAGCTACAGGCACTGACCTGAGAACTTGTCTTCTTTTTTTTTTTTTGCAGTTTCTGACCTGGGCCTTTGTCGCCCTCAGTAGAGTGCTGTGGCGTCACAGATCACAGCAACCTCCAGTTCTTGGGCTTAGGTGATTCTCTTGCCTCAGCCTCCCAAGTAGCTGGGACTACAGGCATCCACCACAACACCCAGCTATTTTTTTGTTATAGTTTGTTGGGGGCTGGGTTTTTTTTTTTTTTTTTTGAGACAGAGCCTCAAGCTGTCACCCTGGATAGAGTGCTGTGGCATCACAGCTCACAGCAACCTCCAATTCCTGAGCTTAAGCGAGTCTCTTGCCTCCGCCTCCCAAGTAGCTGGGACTACAGGCGCCCGCCACAACGCCCGGCCGTTTCTTGGTTACAGCCGTCATTGTTGTTTGGCGGGCCCAGGCTGGATTTGAACCCGCCAGGTCAGGTGTACGTGGCTGGCGCCTTAGCCCGTTGAGCCACAGGCGCCGAGCCATGGGGGCTGGGTTTTAACCCACCATCCTCGGTATACATGGCCGGTGCCTAGTCACTAAGCCGCAGGGGCCACCTATTTTTTTTTTTTTTTTTGGAGACAGAGTCTCACTTTGTCACCCTGGGTAGAGTGCCGTAGCGTCACAGCTCACAGCAACCTCCAACTCCTGGGCTTAGGCAATTCTCTCGCTTCAGCCTCCTGAGTAGCTAGAACCACAGGCGCCCGCCACAACGCCCGACTATTTTTGTTTGTTTGTTTGTTTGTTTGTTTACAGTTTGGCTGGGGCCTGGTTTGAACCTTCCACCCTTGGTATTGTTGTGCCCAGATCATATAATCCCCAAAGACCACCAGGGAAACAAACTCAATGCAAAAGCAAAAGAGCCTTTATTCAAGCTCAAGCCTGGGCCCTCAGTTTACCCATTGCAGCGGGAGTGTGCTGAGGACCCCGAGTCCTGGGTTGCTGGGGGTTTTATTGCGGTTACTAGCCGGGTAGGGGATTTCCAGGCTGTGGCAAGTATGATTGGCTACTTTAGATACTTTTTACGCCTATTAGTTGGGCTTCTATCAGACAGTTGTTTTTCCAGCTTGGGCTGCTATCTTGAGGGTGGGGTGAACACCCTGCTTGGCCTTGATAGACCGAAAGTGGGTGGTTTGTTACAAAATGGAGTAACTCTTGCTCTTCCAGTATATGGGGCCGGTGCCCTACTCACTGAGCCACAGGCGCCGCCCTGAGAAATTGTCTCTAGAGCCATTCTCACTGGAGTTAGATGATATTTCATTGTAGTTTTGATTTGCATATCCTGGATGACTAGATGTTGAACATTTTTTCATGTGTGTGTATATATACACACGGAAGTAAAACTCAGTGGAAATGAAACAGGTGGCAGGGGGAGAAAGGGAAGGGTAAACTCACACCTAGTGGATACAAGGCACACCATATGGGTGAAGGGCATTCTCACGACTTTGACTCAAATAGGACCAAAGGATTCTATGTAACCAACATGTTTGTACCCCATAATATTCTGAAATTTAAGAGCATAAAAATTTAAAAACATAAAGAATTTTATAAAGAGAAAAATGTGACATCCATACCGGTATAATCCAAGGGGCCACGAGTCCTCTTACTCAGTTCCCTTTGGAAACCTCATTGTATAGGTTTAGCCACATTGAACTACATTAACCACTGAAACACACACACCTCCCCTGCAGAGAACAAACCTTCTGTGTGTCTTCCACATCCATAAAGTCAGACATACTGTTCTAACTGCCTCCTAATTGGCTGTGCACCCCTCTCTTCTGCGAACAGGCTATGACCCCATTGCAGTTTAAGGGGAAATATACAAATCTTTGCAAATGTAGTAACCTCTAAAAATGTTTATCCTACTCCGAAGTGGCATAAGCCAGGGTTAATATATTTTACACCTGTGTGGCTCGGCGCCTGTGGCTCATGTGGCTAAGGGGCCAGCCACATACACCTGAGCTGACCGGTTCAAATACAGCCCAGGCCCACCAAACAACAATGATGGCTGCAACCAAAAACTATCTGGGCATTGTGGTGGACGCCTGTGGTCCCAGTTACTTGGGAGGCAGAGGCAGGAGACTTGCTTGAGCCCAGGAATTGGAGGTTGCTGTGAGCTATGATGCTACAGCACTCTATCCAGGGCGAGAGCTTGAGGCTCTGTCTCAAAAAAAAAAGGGTATATCCTGCAAAACAATTAAATTCAGCCACACATGTTCTTCCTGTTGAGTTAAATTTGGTAATTGAATCATTTATCCAAGGAGAGGAATGCATTCAGTGGAAGTGGGATCAATAGCGCCCAATTGGCATTTCCGGTGTTGTTGATTAAACGCTCCAGCTCCCTCCCCAGAGGAGGGCAAGGCCTTACTCATTTGTTTCTGTAGCAAACTGCATGTGTACTGCCTGGCGAGTAATGCTTGCAAACATCCCAGCCTCTTCCCTGCAGGTGATCCTGGCCTTCGTTCACAGACCTGCATCTGATGTTCACAGCTGACTCATTCAGCCTTTTGTCTGGGGAGGAGAGGTGGCCACTTGTGTCCTGTTGGTGCCTCTTGGTCAGTTTCCTCTCAGCCTGTCCGGACAGCAATGACATGTTCCTTGTCCTCTTGAGTTTCTCTTCTTACTTGGTAATTATCTCAGTCCATTCATGCTGCTATAACAACATACCACAGGCTGGGTAATTTCTAAGGGACAGACATTTATTTCTCACAGTTCTGGAGGGTATGAAGTCCAAGATCACGTGCTGCAGATTTAGTGTCTGGTGAAGGCTCGCTCTGCTTCCAAGATGGCATCTTCTTGTCCTTGCAAGGTAGAAGGGAGGAAGAGCAAACAAGAAGGAACTCGCTCCCCGCAGCCAGCTCTCGTGGTATAATCAGGTCCCAAAGGCCCCACCTATTAATACCATCATCCTGGGGTTTAAGTTCCAGCATATGAATTTTGGATGGACACATACAAACCACAGCTCTACGTAAGAAGTGAGGCTGACACACACCCATAAACCCACCCCTTACCCCGTGTGATACTGCAAATCTCCCAGGCAGAAACCTCCAACAAATTCAAGAGACCAAGAATTGATGAATGAAGATTTGTCATTCTTTTCACAGAATCAAAACATTTGAATCCCAGGCTCGGCGCCCCGCAGCACAGGGGTTATGGTGCCAGCCACATACACCGAGGGTCCGGGTTCGAACCCAGCCCAGGCCAACTAAACAACCGCAACCAAAAGAAATGGCCGGCCGTTGTGGCGGCGCCTGTGGTTCCAGCTACTTGGGAGGCTGAGGCAAGAGATTCGCTTAGGCTCAGGAGTTGGAAGTTGCTCTCTACAGCACTCAATCAAGGGTGACATAGTGAGACTCTGTCTCAAAAACAAAACAAAACAAAACTTCTTAGGGGCCGCCGATCCATCTAAAGTCAGTTTCCCTCTGGCCTGCAGCACCTGCTCCTCCTCCTCTCTTTGCCTAAGGTGGGTGGTCTTCATGGTGGGTGACGGAAGACTGGGGACAAGGCCTCTATCTCCTGCCTTCCGCTCCCAGGATGTGCTTCGCGCTACCTTTGCCCCAAAGCCTCTCCCCATCCCCCACTCCACTCCCTGCACAAAACTCACCAACGTCACCACCATCACAATTACAAATATACATAATTTCCCTATTCATAAATATTCATGACTCCTCCTGTAGCTTGCTGAATATGTATATTTGACCACCTTGCCTAATATAAAATCTTGCCCCTTTGGTCTCCCTTTGAAGCACAGGTGCCTGCCTTCTGGCTAGGGTGCAGCCCCACCTGTTGGAATGGCTACCCAGCAGGATTCTACCCTTTATGAGAAATAAAGCTCTATTTTTTTCAAAGTATAAACCTTGTTCATTTTCCCAGGTGACGTTTCTTTTTTTTTTTTTGAGACAGAGCCTCAAGGTGTCACCCTGGATAGAGTGCCATGGCATCACAGC
Source organism: Arctocebus calabarensis (assembly GCA_963573935.1). Taxonomy (NCBI): domain Eukaryota; kingdom Metazoa; phylum Chordata; class Mammalia; order Primates; family Lorisidae; genus Arctocebus; species Arctocebus calabarensis. Next base: position 18,379 of record CAUYON010016749.1, read on the forward strand.
TCACAGCAACCTCCAATTCCTGGGCTCAAGTGAGTCTCCTACCTCTGCCTCCCAAGTAGCTGGGACCACAGGCGCCCGCCACAATGCCCGGCCATTTTTTGGTTGCAGCCGTCATTGTTGTTTGGCGGGCCTGGGCTGGATTCGAACCTGCCAGCTCAGGTGTATGTGGTTGGCACCTTAGCCCGTTGAGCCACAGGCGCCGAGCCAGGTGACGTTTCTTTTTAAGCAGTCTTAAACTGCTCCCTCCTCTGCCGCAGTTTCTAGCATATCCCTCTTGGTGCCTTCAACATTGTTCAGAATTTGATGAGTCTCTTGGTCTCTGGAAACATCGGCAATGGTTATATGTTCAAGGATGGGAGTGAGCGGTAGCTTTTGCCCGCACTGGGTCTACCACTCAGGAGGGTGACATGGAGGGATGCTTTCTGATCTCTCATGGAGTGGGGGGAGGCACTGTCGCCATCCGTCTTCACTCAGATCCAGTATGGGGAAGACCACAAGGTCAAAGTCTGAGTTAGAATTTGGGGATGCCCATTTTCTGGTCATTTCAGATCACTAGGTTTTGTTCTGACTCAGATTTGGGGGATGCCTGATATCTGATCAGATTTCCAATGGTCATCTCAGCTGGGGACAACCTTCTCAGACTTCTTTTGTTTCCACCATGTGATCGTCCCTAAAAGAGGTCCTTTTCTTTTTCTTTCTTTTTTTTTTTTTTGAGACAGAGTCTCACTTTATCGCCCTTGGTACAGTGCTGTGGCATCACAGTTCACAGCAACCTCCAATTCCTGGGCTCAAGCGAGTCTCCTGCCTCTGCCTCCTAAGTAGCTGGGACTACAGGCACCCGCCACAATGCCCAGCTATTTTTTGTTGCAATTCTCATTGCTGTTTTAGCTGATCAGGGCCGGGTTTGAACCCGTAACCCTCAGTATATGGGGCCAGTGCCCTACCCACTGAGCCATAGGCGCCACCCTTAAAAGGTTC
>CAUYON010016752.1:0-30644 GCA_963573935.1 Arctocebus calabarensis
ATACATTCAGAAATATTTTGATCATACTGTTACAGATATCCTTCATGGCATTTCCTTGATCACTATATAAAGACATTAATACTCTACCTTTAGTAAGTTTCGCCAGTACCCTGCTAAGATGCACCGTAGGTGTGTTCCCACTAATTGCCCTCCCTCTACCCATCCTCCCCCCCCCCCACCCCACCCTTTCCCCAATCCCTGTATTCCTGTGCTATAATTGGGTTTTAGCCCTACCAGTCCCAGTTCCTCCTCAGATCTCTGCTGGGAGGCATGCAAAAATCTTCAACTCACAAGGGAGGAGCTCTTGGTGGAGGGGATTGCGCACTCTGGTTTCCTTTGTCCCTAGGGATACTTGGGCAAGCTGCAGTCTCCCTTCCCCTAAGGGCAGTCCACTCTGAGGATTAGAACTCAGGGAATCCTGTAGTTATCCTTGGGACCTATTAGCCCCCTGTGGTTGCTAGAGAATGTTTACAGAGAATCCAGCAATGTAGGGACATAAGGCTGAGACCTCCTACACAGAACAAAGGCCCAGAAGCAGAATGGCTCCCACTGCCTCAGCCCAGGTCTGGGGAAAGGGTTAATGACCATGCATGGACTGGAAGCGCAGTAATTTGCCCTCCTTAAGAAGTTCCCAAATTGCTTTCTACAGCAGTGCTTGAGCTTGTGAAGTCAAGAGTCTGCTACAGGGGTGATGGGAACAAAAAGTATCCCTACCCACCCCATCGAAGAGACTCTAGTTTCCCTGGGGGTTGACCATTGTACAACTTTTGCTTCCTTTTTGTTATGTGCTCCAGGTTTTTACCATGGTTTCACTTGTAGGTTTTGGCACTCTTTGTTCAGTATTTCACTTGGATCATGCTTATTTGCCTGTGATTTTCATACTTCTTTCTGAGAACTGGAAACCCACATCACCTAGTTAACGATCTTGAAAAATAAAGCTTTCTGTTTTCTTAGTAAATTATTCAATAATAATTTGGGTTTTCCACATAGGTGTTTATTCAGAAGTTTAAATTTATAATTTGAGGTATTGAAGTCTTTTTTTAAAATATAGTCACCCAATTGTACTAACACGAGTTATTAAAATACTCCATTATTTCCAGTAGAATTTATAGTACCACATCTATTCCATGTAAAAATTTAATACATTGTTTTTGCTTTCTATACTATGATCAGTTACTTTATTGCCATTTAATTTTTGTAAAATTATAGTTATGTTTTCTCCTGGATTTCAATATTGCTTTTATTATTGAAACAGAGTCTCACTCTGTCAGCTTGGCTAGAGTGCCATGTAGCCATAGCTCACAGCAATCTCAAACCCTTGGGCTCACGTGATACACTTGCCTAACCTTCCAAGTAGCTGGGACTACCTACAGCCACCTGCCACAATACCTAGCTATTTCTTGCTCTTGGTCAGGCTGGTCTTGAACTCCTGTTCTCAAGCAATCCCCCCTCCCCAGGCTCCCAAAGTGCTAGAATTATAGGCATGAGCCAAAATGCCTAGAAATTTTATTATTTTTAGTGCTCTGATTTTTTCCTAGTACAGATCTAGATATGACACTTTCATATAAGATTCAAGATAATTTCAGTTATGGGGAAAATTTAGCCATTTTCTTTTAATATTGCTTCTCACTTTCTTATTTTATGCTGTCACCTCTCCACTTTATTAAACATAAGTTGGTTTTCTAACTTTTCCCCATCTCTATTAGCTTCTTTGTTTTCACATTCTTTACCTGTCCACTGTATGCTTAACATTTGGTAATTCCCCATTGTGTTCTAGACATTCTTGCTGAACATGAATTGACAATATATTATGGATTTATTTCTGTTTTTTCTATTCTGTCCCATTTGTAGCATACTTTTTTGATGTACAACGTATTTTTAAATCAGAAAGGGCAATACCTTTAGATGGTCTTTTTTCTCAAGATTGATTTGGCTATCCAAGGTCATTTATAGTTCGCATTAATTTTAGGATTGCTTCATCTATTTCTGTAAAAAATGAGGATAAGATTTGGCTAGGAATTGCATTGAATCTATAAATGCCTTTGGTAATATGGGCATTTTAACATTATGAAACTTTCCAATCTAAGAACATGAGGTATCTTTCCACTTACTTCTGTCTTCTTTAATTTCTTTCATCAATGATTTGCAATTCTCATTATGAAAGTCTTTCACCTTAGAAAAGTTTATTTCTGGCTCGGCACCTGCAGCTCAAGCAGCTATGGCACCAGAGCCACATACACTGGAGCTGGTGGGTTCGAATCCAGCCTGAGCCAGGCAAACAACAATGACAACTACAACCAAAAAAACAGCCAGGCATTGCGGTGGGTGCCTGTAGTCTCAGCTACTTTGGAGGGTGAGACAAGAGAATCACTTAACCCCAAGAGTTGGAGGTTACTGTGAGCTGTGACAGCACTCTACCCAGGGTGACAGCTTGAGACTGTCTCAAGAAAAAAAAAAAAAGAAAAGTTTATTTCTAAGATTTGTTATGTTGTTAATTAAATTATTTTCCTAATTTCCTTTTCAGGTAGTACATTTCAAGTTTGTAGAGATATAACAAATTTTATATGTTGATTTTGTATCCTGCAACTTTACTTAATTTATTTGTTCCAACAGATTTTTGTGATGTCTTTAGGGTTGCCTATATTTAAAATCATGTTATCTGCAAATAGGGAAAATTTTATTCCTTTCTTTATAATGCAGATGCCTTTTATTTCTTTTGCCTAATTGTCCTAAGACTTCTAGTACTATCTTTAATAGAAGTGGTAAAAATGGGCATCCTTGCCTTGTTCTTTAACTTCTTAAAGGAAGATCTTACAGTGTTTCACTATTCAGTATGATGGTAGTTACGGGAATTTATATGGCATTTTTATATTAAAGTGATCATATTCCTTGTTTGGTGACATTTTTTATCATGAGGCACTAATAAATTTAGTCAATTGTTTTTCTGAAACCATTGAGATAATTATGTTATTTTTATCCTCTATTCTGTTAATGTGATGTTTCTCCATCTTAGTGCATTCTAAGCTGCTATAAAAGAATATCACAGACTGGGTGATTTACAAATAATAGAGGCATATTTGACTCACAATATGGAGTTAAGAAGTCCATGACCAAGTCATCAGTGTATAGTCAAGCTCTCTATTATGTATTATTCAATGGTGGGAAGGCTAAGATAGTACATGTGAGAGAGAATGTGCTTTTATAAAAATCTGTGTGATGACTAATCCATTCCAAAGATAATGGTGTTAATTCATACATGAGTGTGGAACCCTCATTATCTTACTACCATCTTTTAATAATGTTAAAATGGCAGGTAACTTTAAAAATAGTATAGTTTTATTTCAAATAAATATGGGAGTACATATGATTAGGTTACATAGTTTGCTTCTGTAGGGTTAAAGTCCATGTTGTTGGTGTGTCTTTCACCTGAGAAGTGTGCAATATAATACCTGTGTAATATACCTGTTAGGTGGGAATTTACCCTTTCTCTTCTCCATACTTGAATTTGATAGAGTTTTTCTTCTCATTTAAGCATGTAGATATTAATCTAACAGTTTCCGTTCCAATTTAATATTGAGCATATGTGGTGTTTGTTTTTCCATTCTTGTGATACTTCACTTAGGAGAATGATCTCCAATTCCATATAGGTTGTTACAAAAGATACAAAATCTCCACCTTTTAATGGCTGAATAATATTCCATAGTATACACATATCACAATTTATTAATCTATTTGTGAATTGAAGAGCACTTGCATTATTTCCACATCTTTGTGACTGTGAATTGTGTTGCTACAAACATTTGAGTGAAAATATCTTTATGATAAAATGTCTTTTTCTTTTTTGGGTAAATGCTTACTAGTGAGATTTCAGGATAAAATGGTAGGTATATTGCCAGTTCTTTGGGGCATCTCCATACTACTTTCCATAGAGGTTGTACTAGTTTGCAGTCTCACCAGCACTGTATGAGTGTTCCTTTCTCTCTGCATCCACACTAGTGTCTGTTGGTTGGTGACTTCATGATGTAGGCCATTTTCACGGGGGTTAAGTACTATTTCAGTGTGATTTTGATTTGCATTTTTCTGGTGATGAGGGGTGATGGGCATTTTTCATGTGTTTGTTGCAGATTAGTCTATTGTTATAAAAAAAAGTTTATGTTCATGTCTCTTGCCCAGTTTTTAAGCGGGTTGTTTCATCTTTTCATGTTGATTTGCTTGAATTCTTTGGTTATTAGCATTCTGTCAGATATGTAGTATGCAAATATCATCTCTCATTCTGTGCATTGATTTTTCCAAGGCATGAACGTGATGTGTTCTTCCATCCATTAACATCCTTTTCTATTTCTTTTCTATGTGTTCCATACTTCATAGAGGTACTTTATATGGTTTGTTAAATTTATTCCAAGGTATTTAATTTTATTTAGTGCTAATGTCAAAAGAATTGTGTCCTTTATTTTATTCTCAGCTTGACTATTGTTGGCATATATAAAGGCTACTGAATTGTGTGCATTGATTTTATATCCTACTACATAATCATATTTCTTTTTGAATTCCAGGAATTTTGTGGTTGAGTCCTTTGGGGTTTTCTAGGTATGAGATCATATCACCAACGAGCAATAGTTTGACCTCTTCTATTTCTATGTGGATATTCTTGATATCCTTCTTTTGTCTAATTGCTTGTTTGGACTTCTAGCATTGTGTTGAATAGTAGTGGTGGCAGTGGTTCCAGTTCTAAGTGGAAAAGCTTTCAGTTTTTCTATATTCAAACTGAAGTTGGCTATGGGTTCCTTGTATACAGCTTCTATCAAATGTAAGGAAAGTCCCATCTCTGCCAATTTTTTAAAGTGTTCTTATTTTAAAAGGGTGCTGGATTTTTTCAATGCTATTTCTGGATCTACTGAGACAATCATGTGGTCTTTGTGTTTACTTCTGTTTATGTAGTGAACTATGTTTTTAGATTTGCATATGTTGAATCAGCCTTGCATCCCAGGGATAAAACCCATCAGTTCATGCAGAATTACTTTTATGTTATGCAGCTGAATTCTATTTTCTAAGATTTTATTGAGTTTCTTGGGCCAATATTAATTAAAGGTATTAGTCTTTGGTTTTCTTTTTTTATGTCATTTCTTGGATTTGACATTATGGTGACATTTGCTTCATAGAAGGTGTTGGGGAGGGTTCTTTCCTTCTAGCTGTTTGAAGGTTTTGTAGAATTCTGGTGTGAAATTGTCTGTTGAGTATTTTATTGAATATTTCTTATTGTTATTTCAGTTTTGGTACTCGATATTGGTTCAAGAGATCTATTTCTTCCTGATTGAGTCTAAGGAGGTAGTGTGTTTCTATGAATTTTCCCATTTCATTCACATGTTAAAAATCTCTAGATATAGAGATTTTAGTTGTATTTAGTGATGATATGTTTTATTTCCCTGGCATCTGTTGTAATTTCCCTTTTCATTTCCCATTAGGCTTATTACGTATCTTACTTTTTTTTTTTGTTTCTGGTTAATCTGGCCAAAGGCTTTTTAATTTTGTTTATCTTTTCAATGAATAAATTGTTATTCGGTTTTAATCTTCTGAATTGTCTTTTGTTCTCATATGATTTTGGTTATTTCTTTTCTTTTGCTGGGTTTGGGATAAGATTGATCTTCCCTTTCAAGTTCCTTGAGATGGTTGACTAGATTGTTAATTTATGCTCTTTCCAATATCTGGATATGGGCAGTTAAGGCAATGAATTTCTCTCTCAGGACTTCTTTGGCAGTCTCCCACATATTTTGATAGCTGTGGCCTTATTATCAGTTTGTTCAAGGATTGATTTCTGTTGATTTCCATCATTTCCTCATTGACCCAGATACCATGCAGCAATAAGTTGTTTAGTTTCCAAGACTTTGTATTGGGATGAATGTTTCTGTTGAAATTGATTGCTATGTTTATTTCACTGTGGTCTGTAAAAATACATGTTAAAATTTCTATTTTTAAAATACATGGAGGTTTGTTTTGTAACTTAGAATATGACTAATCTTGGAGAATGATCTAAGAGCCCTTAAGAAGAAAGTACATTCAATGGTATTTGAGTGAAATTTCTAGAGTCATGTTTAACTTCACCATTTCGTTGCTTAATTTCTGCTTGGAGGATCTGTCCAGTTCTGTTATTGGGGTGTTGAAGTCTTCAGCTATTATGGTGTTGTTGTCTCCTATATTTTCGAGATCAAGTAGCATTTTCTCTGTAAATTTAGGAGTGCCTAAGTTGAGTGTATACATGTTTGGGATTGATATGTCTTGTTGATGTGTTCCCTTGACCAGTATATAATGACCATCTTTGACTTTCTTTAATTTTGTTGCTTTTTTTCCCTGAGTGAAGCTGAGTATTAAGGGGCCTCTTTTTGATCATGTGGTGCTGTGTCAGGATTAGCAATACTGGTAAGAGGATGTTGTAAATCCTCCTATCAGCTTCAGTGAGTCTCACTTTATAATTACCTAGAGTATAGGAGCCCTTCAGTTATTTTATGAATTTCTCACAAGGAAAATTTGTTCTTGAGTTATTATTCAATGTGTTTGAATCTGTGTTTTGGTGGATGGAAGGAAGATTCAGGGCTTCCTATCTACCATCTTGCTGATGCCCTTTATTTTAGTTTAATTGCACTGTGGGCAAAAATACGGTCTTTACTACAGTGCTTTAGAAGACCTTATGCACTATATGTATTATTTGTGTTCTGAATCATGATAATTTTTAAAATGTTTTATGAATTCATAAAGAAGGATTAGGAGGTATATCCACTGTTAGAGCATCACAGTATCTCACGTATGTATGCTTACATATCACCTAACTAAAACATTTGTTTAATTATGTGTCCTATATCATTAATTATTTTGTATTTACTTTTGCATTTCATGATGACAGTGATATATGCTAAAATATCCCATATTCTTGTTTCAGTCACTTTTCATATTTAATTTCAAACACTATTCACTTTGCATATTTTAATATAACTTTACTCTGAATGTGTATAATATAGCATTTGTCACTTCATTTTTAATGAAACCTTTATTAGTTGTTCTTTTTTATAACTTTTAATGTTATTCATCTTGATTTTTTTTTTTTTGAGACAGAATGTCACTCTTTCATTCTGGCTATAGTGCCATGTTGTCATAGCTCACAGTAATCCAAAACTCTTGGGCTCATATGATTCTCTGGCCTCAGCCTCCCAGGTATCTGGGACTACAGCTGCCTGCCACAGCACCTGGCTAGTTTTTTTTTTTTTTTAATTTTTATTAGAGATGAGGGCTCTCACTTGCTCAAGCTGGGCTTGAACTCCTGAGCTCAAGCAATCCACTTGCTTCAGCCGCCCAAGGTGCTAGGATTTCAGGCATAAGCCATCATGCCTAGATTCTTCATCTTGACTCTACTTGATAGCTTTTCTTTCTTATGTTGCATTTTCTTAGGAGATCCTTAGTTAATATATATTACTTTCAATTTTACTAAGTCAAATTTCCCATTTTTCTTTTTATTAATTAATCTCTACATTCATCCATTTAAGAAATATATATATATAATTATACATATAAAGCTTTATATATATAACTTCATACATATGTGTGTGTGTATATATATATATATATATATATTTCAAAAAGAGAGAGAGAGAACTTTCCAGCATTGTGTTATGTATGTATATAAGGTTATATATGTGCTGAGTATGCAACAGTGAGGAAAACAGGCTTAGTCCCTAAAAAGGCCTACGAACTATTGAGTACTCGATATAACTGTGTCAGGTAAGGAATAGAGTCTTTTATTCACAACTAATAAAGCTCTGATCCAAGATGAGTAATAAAGTATTGAGATGAAATATTTTTTAATATGAGATTAAGAAATGAATAGGAATTAGATAAGCAAGTAGTACAGTAGGAAAAAGCTTATTTGAGGAAGAATGAACAGAAAAGTTGAGCTATGAAGAAATGAGCATGGAACTGAGAATGGAATCATATGAGTGCTGGTTTATGAGATAAGAAAATTGGTACCAAATTACCAAGGGTCTTACAGTAATGTGAAAGCTTTTAATCTCATCACAGTACTGTTAATGGACTCAAAGGCAGAGTCACCTGGGAAAATCAGTATACCATAGGGTGTGTAAAAAGTTTTAAATTGAAGAGTATAGAAATTATTCTAAGTATGTGTACTAGGCATAACAATTAAATCAAAAATCAATAACAAAATTAATTTAGGGGAAATTGTTAAAAATGAACAAAACTCCTAAACAACTTATGTGGTAAAAAAAAAGAAGTCACAAGTGAAATTAAAGCATATTTTGTTTTGTTTTTAACATAAATTTTATTAAATCATAACTGTATACATTTATGGGGCACAATGTGAATGATTTGATATACAATGTGGAATGCTTAAATAAAACTAAGCATTATGTACATTAGTAGAGATCCCACCAAATACCCTCCTTCCTCTCTACCCCTCCCCATTTCTTTCTGGACTTTCTTTGTATTTTGTCATTTGTATGCATGTGTAAGTGTTTATATATTGGTTTCATAATACTATTGAGTACATTTTTTTCCATTCCTAAGATACTTTACTAAGAAGGATATGGTCCAGCTCCATCCAGGTAAACATAAAAGATGTAAACTTTCCTTTTGATGGCTGCATAGTATTCCGTTGTAGACACATACCACTATTTGTTAACCAATTTATGGATTGATTGACACTTGGGCTGCTTCCATGACTTGGAAATTATGAATTGAGTTGCAATAAACATTCTGGTGCAAACGTCTTTGTTTTAAAATGATTTTTGATGATCTGAGTATATACCTAGGAGAGGAATTGCAGGATCAAATGGTAGGTCAACTTTTAGTTCCTTGAGAATTCTCCATACTTGTTTCCCAAAAAGTCATATTAGTTTTCAGTCTCACCAGCAGTGTAGAAGTGTTCCTTTCTCTCCACATCCACGCCAACATCTACAGTTTTGAGATTTTTTGATGTGGGCTAATCTTATTGGAGTTAGATAATATCTCAAAGTGGTTTTGATTTGCATTTCTTGATGATTAAATATGATGAGCAGGGTGGCACCTGTGGCTCAAAGGAGTAGGGCTCTGACCCTATATGCCAGAGGTGGCAGGTTCAAACATAGCCCTGGCCAAAAACTGCAAAAAAAAAAAATATATATATATATAGAGAGAGAGAGAGAGAAAGAGAGAGAGAGAGAGAGCATTTTTTCATGTGTTATGGGCCATGTGCCTGTCATTTTCAGAGAAGTTTCTGTTCAAGTCTTTTGCCCACAAAGAAATGGGGTTGTTTGTTCTTTTCTTGTTGATTAGTTTAAGTTCTCTATGGATTCTAGTTATCAGACCTTTGTCAGAAACATAACCTGGAAAAATCTGCTCCCATTCTGAGGGCTGTCTGTTTGTAAAGCATATTTTGAATACATTCAAACTTAAAGAAAAAAACAACTGTTTCAGTGCAAATAACGCAGTATATAGAGGGGTAGCTATATGTTTAAATGTCTGCATATCATAAAAAGAAAGTTTTCAAAAATAATCTAAACTTTCACTAGACAAAACTGAGAACAGAAGAAAATATTAAACCTAAAACAAGCAAAGAAAAGAAATAATAAAGATAAGAGCAGAAATCAATGAAATAGAGAACAGAAATAAAATAAGAAAAAAGCAATGAAACCAAAATTGCATTACTTAAAAAGATTAACAAAATTATTAAAATTTAAGCTAGACTGACACAGGCTATAATTTTTAGAAATACTAAAAATTTGCCAAATGAAAGCAGCCAGACTTAACATACTACATATTATATGATATGGTCTGATAAGAAAAATCTATAAAGGTTAAAAGATTAGTTTTGCCTGTGGATAGGGGAAAAATGGAATATATTAACTGAAAACTGACACAAGGACTCTCTTTGGGATGACAAAAATGTTTTAAAACTGAATTATTGTGATGGTTGCAAAATTGTATAAATTTACTAAATATCATTGAATTGCACACTTATATTGAGTAACCTTTATGATATATGAATTATACTTCAATAAAACTGTCAAAGTCAAGAAATATTAGAAAAAAGTTTATGAAGATATAAAGACATTACAGATTTGAGGGGTTTGTGAGCGAGAGAAGAGAGAAGAACACTTTTCAATAATGGGGGTTTACAGTCTTAACATTTACTGTACTGTGGAACAAGAAGAAGAAACAAGATCCATGAGAGAAAGTAAATTTATGTTGAAAAGTTGAATTAGAAGTGCCAGAGAGATTTTCAAGTGCGTATCTGCTAGGTGACTCAGCATAAGAGGTGAAGATTATGGTAATGGTCCAAACAGTAATACAGTTTTATGACTTTTCTTCATTAAAAAAAGAAAATGGGCTCAGCGCCTGTGGCTCAGCGGGCTAAGGCACCAGCCACATACAGATGAGCTGGCGGGTTCGAATCCAGCCCGGGCCCGCCAAACAACAATGACAACTGTAACCAAAAAAGGCCGGGCATTGTGGCGGGTGCCTATGGTCCTAGCTACTTGGGAGGCGGAGGCAGGAGAATCGCTTGAGCCCAGGAATTGGAGGTTGCTGTGAGCTGTGATGTCACAGCACTCTATCCAAGGCGACAGCTTGAGGATCTGTCTCAAAAAATAAAAAAAAAGAAAGAAAATGTTTGCCACCTTTTTCTAAACACATAACTCTTACAGTGATTTTTTTTTTACTTTATTCTTTGTATTTCCCTACTATCTAATATCTTGTAGTGTTTAGACACAGTAGCCTATCTGTGTATTAAATAATGATTGCCATTTGTAATATGTGTTTTCAAACTCCACAATCTCCTTTGCCATGAACTTCTGGATTTTCCAAAAATTCCTCTAGGGGCTTTTATTGAAAAATTATTTAATCAATGGTAATTGAATCAATTGGAGTGGCTGAGTTTGCTCAGAGCAACTGAGAAGTGGTAATAAATCAAAAGACTGAGAAATATAAAAACATTATTCATGAGCTTATGAGAGTAATTTCAGAGAACTGGAAGCAACAGAATCTCACTTATAGTGGGTAGTTGGCTGTGGAATGATTTGCGGCTAAAGCAGAGGAAAGATGCAGGCCAGTAGAGGGTGTGATTTGGGGGGGAGGCAAAGGTTAAAATGAAACAATAATAACATATTTATAAGGAGATATAACAGATAAATGATGTAACTGGAGATAAAAAATAGTGGTTATTTAAAAATTTAATTTCCTTACAAGATGAAAAATGAAAGAAATTCAGTGCATAATTAAGAATGGAAGTTCCTCCATTATAGCCAGAAGAAAAGAGGAAAGAATAGCTGTCATACACACAATATTCGTACTTCATGTGTGTTCAAGGCCTATTTCCTCATTTTTTTGGAATATTAGTCTCATCGCATTAAGTTGCAATTATTTCTAAACTATTTTGTTTGTTTTCAAGGATGTACATATGTGTATATATATATATATATACCATAAACATCAATGTGTTGTGAGTCAATACAGACCTTTTTCTCTGCCAAATAAACTGTGACCTATAGCTCTAAAGAAGTTACCTGAAAATTTCTTTTTTTTTCTTTTTTTTGCAGTTTTTGGCAGGGGCCGGGTTTGAACCCACCACCTCTTGTATATGGGGCCGGTATCCTACTCCTTTGAGCCACAGGCACCATCTTTACCTGAAAATTTCACCTTTTCCATTTAGGAAACCAGATCATGAAAAAAATATTAGTGATTCATTTGTCTGTGTGGTTGCTGGTTTAGCACTCCATCTTCTTTAGCGAGCTGAGGTCAAGGAATACAGTGTAAGTGGGTTGTGCTCTATATCTCTTATGATTTACTCTTGCTTCCTGTCCCGCGCCATCCAAGCTCAGAGCTACCAGTGAAATCTTTAGGACTTCATTACTTACTTACTTACTACATAAAAGTATTATATGGCAATCAAAATCTGGAGAGTCTGGACAGAGGGATCTTCTCTTCTTTTGGTGTATGCTGTATTGTACCTGACTAGGATGTGTATTATGTGAATTTTGTAGTATGAGCATGTGACTTTTCCTGAATTCTGTGGAGGATTATTTGTTTTGTTTGCTTTGGTTACTGTCACAAAAGGGAGGCTTTCAGCAGGCCATCATGTCACCATCTTTCCTAGAAGTTCTAGAGAAAACTTTAAGGACATGATTAATGTTTTTCTATTTCCTATTCCTATTTCTCCTACTCAGAACATCGCTTAATTCAAGTAATAGGCAGGCTTCAGCATGGTAGAAAAGACCTTGGCATGGTGTTTACTACATCTATGAAACGACCCACTTGAGTAAATGTTTATTTGTATAGGGTCATTTCTTACATATAGTAATTAAGGAAGGTAGGTCATTCAGGGTACCATTAGTGATTGTGTATTTAAGCCATCTTTGTAAGAGGCTACAGAATGAATGAAATATATAAAAGTTAGCTTAATTTTCAGTAATAATAATCCCTCACACATGTATGGTATATAGTGTCCCATTTAATATGTTCTTGCCCTACTAGCTAAGTAAGTTATTACAAGAAAAGTATATAGAACATTATGAACTAGACTCTGTCCAAAGTACTTTGAAGGTATTATCTGATTGAATTCTTCCAAAAACCTCGTGGCAGTTTCTATTATTACCTATATTTTAGACACAAGGGACTGAAGGACTGAGATGGCAGTCAACTTGCTTAAGGTCACAAACTTATCTATGTTTGGAAGCCAAGTGTCATGACCTAGAACTGACAAGTTTGACCATTATAAAACATTATCACCTCATACGACATTCACAGCAGTAGTGTGAGGTAAACAAGTCTTATTATCTAGATTCTCCAGATGATATAATTAAAATTAAGATTGGTTACAGACTTGTCCAAAATAACACACTAGCAGCAAAAACAGTAAATCTGGGAATAAAACTCAGGTCTTCTGGGAAGCTCATTGTTCTTTATATTTTATTACATTTACTCTTTTTTATGTTCTGCATTTTGATTCATCTAGAGACTATTACTCTGTTAAAGAAGGTTAGTTACTAAGTAGGAACATTGCTGCTACATAATACCAGCACATCTCGCACAGGTTGCTTGTGAGTTTTAAATTAGAGAATGGCCACAAATTCCTCCCATAATCTCTTGTGCTTAAGAAGTACTTCATAAGTGGAGTACAGTTCCTTAAACATTTTTGTACTAATGATTTATCTCCTTTTCTTGATTTTCAGTCCTTTGTTTTGATTCTCTTTATTCAAGAGCAACCAGTATCTCTGTTGACTTTCATGTCTTTGCCCCATCCCTTGATCAGTACTACTTTTCTTATCTTTCTACTTTCATTGACTGCTGCACTAAATTTCCTGCATGAAGTCAGTCAGTCTTTGAATGAAAAAGTTTGGGATAAACACTAATAAAAAGACAAAGCTTTTGAGCCTGGATAAAATAGGACATCAATGACAGGAATTGTAAGAAATACTCCTGAGTGACAGTGAGCAGAGTTCAGAGCCAAAGTGAATGCTAAGTAGATCTATAAATTTATATTAGAAATGATGCAATAAGAACAAAATGATCATCTTCTCCAATTAATACATTCTGTAAGGCACCCACACAGTAAAGACAGCAGTTCTACTTTTCATATTTAAGCCTGAAGTTTAGATTGTGCCTATGATGGTTAATTTTATATGTCAACTTGACTAGGTCACTGAGTGCCTAGATATTTAGTTTAATGTCATAGTGTGTGGGTGTACATGTGTGTGCAGGTTATTTCTGGATGAGATCAGTATTTGAATGTGTGGAATGAGTAAAGCAGATTGCCCTCCTTGATGTAAGTGAGCACCATCCAATCAATTGAGGGCCTAAATAGCACAAAAAGACATATAGGGGAGAATTCTTTCTCTTCCTGATTGATTGAGCTAGGGCATTAGTGTTCTCTTGTTTTTAGACAGGGACTTATATACCATTGGTTCTCCTAGCTTATAGACAGAAGGTTATGGTGATACAAGATTCCACCTCTCAGGGCTGGACAGGAATTCCCCCATTCTGTAGGCCCAGGGGCATTCAGAAATCAGACCCCCCATTGCTAGGCATAAACAGGCTGCCTTTTCCAGGACACACCCTCTGGGCTCTAACAAAAAGATCATGAACAAATCAGCCTGAGATGATTTTTTGGGTGGTTCCACCTTGAATCCCTTCTCTGAGACCAAAACTGCAAAGACCTAATAAACTCCCCCCAGGTGAGAGAATGTGTTCAACTTTGAAAGGACATTTTTCCACCTACCAAATCCTAGCTAAAATGTAATTCTCCAGACAATATGTACCCCTAGACCAGTGGTTCTCAACCTTCCTAATGCCTAATGCCTCATGTGGTGACCACCAACCATAAAATTATTTTTGTTGCTACTTCATAACTATAATTTTGCTACTGTTAGGAATTGTAATGTAAATATCTGATATGCAGGATGGTCTTAGGAGACCCCTGTGAAAGGGTCATTCGACCCCCAAAGGGGTCACGACCCACAGGCTGAGAACCACTGCAAAGGACATATGAGAGATTTCTAACTTGGGTCTTCCCCTTTGCCAGAGGTTCTGGTTCCTTTTCTACTGCTTCTGTATTCCTTTCTGTCTAATAAAAATCCTGTCTTACCATTGATCCATGGTCCGTGGATTCATTCTTTGAATCCCCAAGAGCAAGGACCTGCTGAGGAAGAAATTCCAGTATCAGTGAGATTTCTCAGTCTCTATAATTACAGGAGCCAATATATTTTCTTTCATTTATATACATATATATTTATATAAATGAATATACATATATGATATGCATAATACATGTCCACGTTAATCTCCTATTTGTTCCATTTTCCTGGAGACCCTTGACCTATGCAAGCCCTAAATTTGGGGGATTTTAAAAAGTAATTTGGGCTCTACAGTTGCAGATGTATTATACCAGTCATGCATACACAATGTCAATTAGGAATATATTTAGTGCTGGCCCACTTTTACATGCATTAATTGAAATTCATAAACAATCCAATGAAACAGCAAAGCTATCATAATCTCCATTTTATCAGGAGGAACAATCAAAACCCAGACAGTTTAAATAATTAGCTCCAGGCCATTCATCAGATAAGTAGTGGAATATGATTTAAATTTGTTTGTCTGACTCCAAATTCCTTCTCTTTTTCATTTTCCCATACTGCCACAATGCCTCACTAAAAAACAAACAAACAAAACCATGATGACTTGTTAATGAATAAATCAATTAATAATTTATAGTGACAACAGTTAGAAGACTCAGAATATTTGGTTTTGGTCTTAGTGATTTTTATTTGAGTTCCTTCTTGTTTTTATGGTGGAACATTCAGGCTGGGGTAACCTTAGTAGATTTTGTCCTGATACTAACAGTTGCATCTGTTTTGTACTCAGCCCATGGTCTAACAAACCTGTGGCTCGTTGCGGTTGTGACCCTTTTTAAAGCAACCTTGCAGAAGAACAAACAGTTACCTTGATTAAAAGCTATAAATGTAGAAGCACTTCTAGTATTTCCTTTCCTTTCCAATTTCTCTAAACACTATTCTTTAACTATTTCAGCAACAAAAAATACTGAACAAATAGGCTGTTAGTTTTTTTTTTTTTTTTCCCCGCCTTCAAACTTCCACTTTATGGGATGCTGATAAGGCCAAACAAGAGATTATTTAGGTATATAACTGGGGAGTATCACTCATTGTTTATTTTCTTTAAAGTAAATTGTAGGGATTTGAATCCATTGTTTAGTACCAATTTGCTTTTCTTTTTTTTTTTGCTGGGATATCTATTTTCTGTCCTTTGTCCAAAATGTAGAAAAAGAAGTGTGGTAACTTCAGGAACAGTATCTTCTTGTTTTAAAATAACTTATATAAAGAACAAATGGTTAGAGAAGTTTGTTGTTGAACTATGTGTCTGTGTCTGTGCATTGTGGGTATGAATACACTTATATAGAAGAGCTCTTTCCACTTAACCACTGAGAGTCCTCTTGTGGAAGGGACACTGAATACTCAAGTCTGTCATTAGAGACACGGGCTAGCCAGAGATGCAGAGTTGGTGAGTCTTTAAACCCTTTGCTGGTCTCTTTTCTAGAAGTGGGATTATTTCAATGGTGTGGCCTGTGCTTGAAGTATCATTGTATTTCTGGCACGTGACACATATATTTGACAAGATAGGTGCTCATTATTTCCAAAATAGAGGAATGAATAAATCTATAAAGGGAATGTGTAGGTAGATGTATTAGTGAATAAATAAATGAATTAAAACAATATTAAGAATAGAAACTAGGATGGATGAGAAATAGCAAGTAATAAACTGGGCTAAGCACATGACTCCTAAAGAGTCATGGAAATAAAGCCCTTTGGTTTTCTCCAAGAGGGTAGTCAGAAAGTCTAAAAAATTACACTCCTTACTCACGTGGCAAACTCCTCTCTATGTTTACCATCTCTCGCTTCACAACATTGCTGAAATTATTATAAAGAAAGAAAAATTGCATAGGACATAAGGATAAAGAAAACAATAAAAGTGCCAATTGCAAAAAAGAGATTTCAACATTGATTTATTTTGCAAACATGTCCTGTTCCTTTGCTATGTGACAGGTGCTCTTTTAAGCTTCAAGGGTAAATCAGTGAGCCCAACAGACAAAATCTCCTGCCATCATGTACCTGATATCCCACAGTGACAACAGCACATTTTCAAAAGAAGCTTGAAAGTAATAGAAGAGTAGTGATTGATTTAGCAAAATAATGGAAGTTATAATAGAAAAGCAGCAGCTTAGGGAAGACATAAAAAGAAGCAATGCCACACAGAAGCTAAATTAGCTCAGGTCTTGAAATATTAGATGCTGAAGAAGAAATGAAAGAGAAACTGGAATAAAAACAGAATTGTCAAAAGTCTGTGTTTAAAGATGGTGGACATCCAGATATCCACTCCCACCCTCCATTGCAACTATCTGCTAACTTTCCCCCCCAGATAAGAGACTAAATGTTTTCATTTTGCAAGCTTAACTTGAGAAGTTGCGGACAGTGGGGTTTAGTGGTAAGATCAAGAGTGGACAACAAAAGGATCAAGTGAAAATGTGCATGTGTAGACTCAAAGTTCTCTGTCCTTTCTCTCCTCCCAAAATACCAGTATAATATTAGTGCATTATTCTCTTGAGAAACTGACTGACATTCTAAAAAATATCTCCAGATACTGATATTCAATGGAACCTCAAAAAAAAAACAGGGCAAACAAAGCTTTCAATGAGTGATTTGATTTTACTCCAAATGAGATTAGGCTAGAGGCAATCTAAAGATTATCAGACATGTCAGAAATTCAAAGATGGTGTAGGAAACAGATTGAAAGAGTAGACAGAGAAAATGGAGAGTAGGGATTTTTAAAAGAGAGAGTGCTACAGAAATTAAGCGACTCAGGACTCCCGATTAAAAGTATTCACCAAAATACTGATACCAGAAGCTTCATCCCTGCAAATTCTGGTATACTGGTTAATAAGGAGTGGGTCCCAAGAATTGCTATGTTTAATATAATCCAATAAGCACAGTTTGGACTGAAAACAACAGTGATCGCTATTGATGTGCATTTTCCCTTTTTGCATTTAGGTTATGTGTGTTCATACACAAAGTCACGTAAATACAGATGGTGCCCCCCAAAATGCCTACACATTTTAAGAAAAGACAAACTGTATTAAAATTGTAATACTCAGTTTATACTGATTAACTACAGATGAACACAAGTCACATTTGCCTTTCATTTGCAAGAGGTGCTCACCCAGTGGTTACAAGCAGTGTCCAGACTCTTCTGATTACAGAGAACTAACTGCTTGAGCAATGTTTACTAAAGTGTCCTTGTGTATTGCTGTGTGTGCTATTTCAATATCTCCCTAAAGTACCACTAGTGTTGCCAGTTTTTATGGCACAACACATCCTTTTAGGTCCCCCATACTTCACAACATTCTTTTTCTTTTTAAATAATGAACATTCATTGCTCACCGTTCTGGAGGTGCCAGCATATTTGGTATCTGATAAAGGTCCACTTCTTATGTTCTAGAGGGCTGTCTTCTCACCGTGTCCTCATATGATGGAGGGAGTGAAGGAGCACTCTAGGGTCTCTTTTCTGATTTAATTACATTCATAAAGGCTTCATCTTCACAACCTAATCACTTTGTAAAGATCCCACCTTTTTCATATACCACTTCCTCAAATGATAGCTGTTTTTTTTTTTTTTTTTTTGGTCTTTCTTCTGTTGAATGATGACACTAGCATTCATTTGGTTAATGCCATCTTTTGAGTGAATATCATACTACACATGGCTACCATAATTAAATTGAACCTTGGAAATTAATACATAGATAACATCACTTAAAATGTGTATACATATTTTTGGCACACCTGCCATGTTTTAGTGCCATGGTGGAACGTATGGCAAACCAAGGCCAGAAGAGTAGAGCCCTTTTCTCCAAATCTAGGATTCATAGAAAGCCTGTTTCTTTTTCTTGTACTTTATAAAATATATAAAAACAACAAAAATTAAGTTCTTTTTATGATCAGCCTATAAAATATTTAAGAAGCTTCTTTTGTGTAAATGTGCATCTTTAGCCTTCCAAGAGTTTTTATCTTTTTAAAAGATGCTCATATCTTATGTAGGTCTTTTTGTGGAACAAAAAGTTTGATGAAATTCAAAAACCAAGCTAAATTTGATTACTAGTAGGAATCAGAACCAAACGGCAGGGGGAAGATAAGCTTCTAGATACTTGTTTAAAGAGTTATATAAAATCATTATAAACTTATTCCTGGCAGCAAATGGGGCAGCCTGACGAGGCAGAAATAAAAAGGTTACTGATGTTGTAGATCTTTCAAATTCATCTGATGGCTTTCTACTATTGATCTAAAGCTGTATCTGCTCTGACAAGAGAAGGAAAGGAGAACTTCCAGTGAGGCTACTTGGTTTGACTTGTCTACTAATTTTCTCTTCCCTTGGGAACCAGAACTGTTTTCTGAGTTGATGGTAATAAAGTGTTGGAGTGAGTAACTTGAAAATTGCTGGTGACAATCTTCTATCCTTAAAAGTATCATCCCTTAGTGGAATGAGAAAGAACTAGAATAAAAGCTAGGACTATGGCAGAAGATAAGCGAACAGAACCCAATGCGGGTCATCCCCTGTCCAGAGCTCTCAATGCTTCTCACTTTGGAAATGGACTGTTCTGCCCTAGGCTCTGCTATGTTCGGTAGCATTGGATCTTAGAAGTCAAATGGACAAAATTTCTTCTTTACAATTAGGGTAACTAAAATATAGAGAGGAACAAGACTTTCTGAATGGTACTTGTGGAACCGGAATTCAAAACCTAATCAGTTGTTCCTTAGACATGTAGACACCTTCTCTTACATCATTTGAAGGTATATTTAAGGTACACTTGGAGTATAGGGAAAGGAAAGATTATGTTTCACTAAGGGAAAGTCACTCAGTGAAGGTAACCCATGACATGTGAAAATAAGCAAGATACGTAGAGAGCAAGAAAGGTGTTGCAGGTGGAGGGAAGAGCATGTGGTAAGTCATGAGGTCAGGTGAAACTCAAAAGTGACCTCGGAGATCACATTACTCTCATACTTGACCCTCAGGAAAAAATATGCCCCTACGCTGTGCCAGGTATTGAGAGTACAAAGTCTATGTCTTAAAAAGCATACAGTGTAATGTGAAAGTAATAATTTGGTATTTGCCCACCAGTGTTTCTGTTTTGTTTCTCTTTGGTAAACAGCTCCGAGAACAAGGACTACTGATGGTAAGATTGATATCTTCATATTTTTACCTCGAGATATATTTTCCAAAATACATTCATTCATTCCATTGTATTTATATTTTACTGCCAATTCTTGAGGTCAGTATTTTACTTTTTGTTTGTTTTTTATATTTTAATTCTATTTTCCATTTTTTGTTTTTATTTTACTTTTTGATTCCAGGTTAATGTGAGGGTACAGACAACTAGGTTACAGTGATTGCATTTTCCAGGCAGAGTTCCTCCTGTAGTTCTGTCCTAAGGTCAGTATTCATTAATTAATTTTACTAACCATCCTTCAGTGAGCACCAGATAGTTGCACAGCATTGAGCCAGGTGTTGGCCAAGAGGCATGGATGAACTGTGTGAATGTTATGCCCTTCAGGAGATGAAGATTTCATTGGGATGAATATGAGTATCTTGTGAAAATAAAATATAGCAGGGAACACGGTTCCTAAATGTAGTCTAAGCAAGGCATTGTTTCTTTTTAGGGAAAAG
The DNA here is from genome assembly GCA_963573935.1 of Arctocebus calabarensis. Classification (NCBI taxonomy): domain Eukaryota; kingdom Metazoa; phylum Chordata; class Mammalia; order Primates; family Lorisidae; genus Arctocebus; species Arctocebus calabarensis. The sequence continues at coordinate 20,266 of CAUYON010016752.1, forward strand.
AGCATTTTGCACTAGTATGGACCCACGTCTCCAACCTAATCATTTTTTGATGTAGGACAACTTATTTAACTTCAAATTATATAAAATCTACATGGTGGATATGAGGACAATCCCTACCTCAATAGTTGCATATGTGTGTGCATATGTATATGTACTAAATAAATCAAATCATTTACGAAGCAACTTGTCATATAATAGGACTTCTGTATATTTTTACTTAGTCTCCTGCCCCCTGCCAACCATCTTAACACCTCAATAGTTAATACTGCCTGAGTTCAGTGGTACATGAAATATTTGGTGATATTTTACTTCTTTCATGAATGAGCCAATGTAAAGAAAATTTACATGGCAGCCCATATAGTTTTTTTTCAAAATTCAATATAATCCCTTTACTAAAAACAATTTGGAGCGGCGACTTACTATGGCTTTGGATACTGCTGCAGAGAAATTTGTCACATATTATCAAGAATATGATTTTATTAAAAAAACTCATAAAGCTTCATCCTTAGCTGTTACTGATTTAGGAGTAGCAGATATATGGAAACTTTCACACTCTGCTGAACGGGATTATACATTCTTCTCTAGCCCACATAATTCATTTTTCCCCACATAATTCATATTTCCAGGCACACTTCTTCTAAATTCTTCCCTTTCTGATTAATGATGTGAATAGCATAACTCTAGGCACTGTTCTCTTTTCTGACCATTCCACAGACTCACTTTTAATTGACCTCCAGAAAGCATTAGGCAGCATTTTGGCAAAGTTACTTTAGTAATGAACATTGGAAAAGGAAGTTAAAATTTGTGAATCTCAACCTATGTAGGAAGTTCAAACACACATAATCACACAAGGACTCTGGATTTTCAGCACAGATACATATGCTTTCTCTAATTTTTTTTATTGATTACCATCCATTTTTTTTCTATCAGAAAGTATCATTAATTACAAAATAAACTAACTGCCAAAGTTCTCATTAAAGATAAATGCAAACTGGGAAGAATATGTGGATAAATTGTTCCCTACCTCATTCAGATTGAAAGAAAGATTTAGACTCTGGAGAGAAGAGTGAGAAAAGTGTATATTATAGAGTTATATGTTTTAATAACTTCACCTCATTCTATTAAGCCTCTAACCTCATTGGAATCATAAAAGGTTAATATTGAAATGAACCCTTAGAACATAAATTAGGTATTGCCATTACTTTCCCCCAAATGGGCCTTAAGCTATGTAACACTGGATCAGCAGGAATTTCCTTTTTTATTAAAGAAATGAAGATACACTGCATTGAATTATATTATTGAGAACGCCTAAATTTTATCATTGTCCTACAAGTGCTTAAAATTGCTATTATACATTTCTGTAGGCCATATCCCAAGTCCCAGTGGACCCCTGCAGAGGGTTATGGAGTGCTAGTAAGGAATGTGTTTCAATTGCTCACAAAATATCCTTGTATAGTCATATTGAGTATTTTCACTAGGAAATTAGGTATTTTATTTTTACACTATCCATAAAGATGGATCAATCTGAATTGGTGTGCTGGAATTTCAGGTCACAAATCCGAACTGAGGCATCGTCAAAAATAATCCTCACTTCCGTACTTTTTGTGACATTAAAATGCACCAAGTTATCTACCACTTTTTGTTCTTTGGATAGCTTCATTTATCAATATTAGATATTACTACTTCACATTTGCTATTCATCAAGTTTAAATTGAAATTTGTCTGATAAAAATATTGTACATTCCTGGCAAGGACGTGGCACTTTTGGATTGCTGTCTATATTATCAACATCTTCTAATAAGAGACCTCCAAGTGGTCAATAATTGAAGTGGAGCTTTAGCATGGGCAAAACAATTTCACACAAGTCTTTTGTCACATGCCACTTCTGATACCACTTGTCAGGGCCCTGGACTGGCTAGGTCTCGGGCCCAGCTTAACTAGGTTTTAGACGAGGATTGCTAAGTTACCTTGCTCAGGTACAGTTTCTCTTAGGTGCCTGAGGGCTATCTACTTTAGCTGGAGAGAGGGAGAGAGTATCTTAGAGAGAGGAAGCAGTCTTCTTAGAAAGATAGGTCTTAGTCTTTAGCAGAGCTTAGTGATCTTCAGCAGAGAGACACCATGCTGGCGTTCTGCAGGTAGGAGAGGAGACAGAGTCAGAGTAAGCGAGTCCGAGATAGAATGCGCATGCTCCCTGACTGCCCTCTCCTCCAGCCTAATATAAGGCTGATCTGGCGCCTCTCAACACCATAGGTGTAGAGACTGCTAATTCACCACTGCTCTTATCTCGTGAGCTCTCATGCTTCTTAGGAGAGCTAAATCCCTCTCCATGCCCTTTCCAGCCAGGTGTTCCACTATTGAGCTATACAGGTATTTCTTAAACTCTCACTCCTCATAGCCATAGGCTATATGGGCTGCAAAAGTCTTTCCTGGCATATTATATTTTCAAAAATAGTTAAATTTAATTCATAGATTTTAAAATTATTTTTCCTCAGTATCTGAGCTATGATAAAATTCTTAAATTTGAAATATAGTAGAAACTCTGTAAGTTGATCACCAAAAGGACTATAGCCAACTGGTCAACATAAGGAACTTGTTCTACTATACTGACATGTACATGTGATACATGTCCACTCTATGAAGATTAGGTCCATTGAAGGAGGTCGTCGATATTATAGGGAGGTGATTAGCTATGGAGGTTCTACTTCATATAAATTTTAACCATTTAGATTTGTGACACAAAGATTTAATGGTATATAGTATTGATATAAGTTCCTGAAACAATGGCATCTAATCTAAAACTTATTTTCCTTTTAAAGCTTTCTTTCACTGTTTCATTAATGGTTTTGCAAATATACTAATTTTATCATCATCTCTAAATCTAGAAATAATTATTGATGGTTCTGATGAGTCAAATTTCCCATCAAAATACTAGGGAAAGGAATAAACAAGAATTTAATTATACAAATGATGTGCTTTGTCAAAACAAATACATTGAATTCAAAGTAATGCTATGTTTGGGAAGTGCTTTGCAGCTTATAAAGAACTTTCACGTTTGAACCCATTTCATCCTGGATGTTGACAGGGCCAGAAGACTGTTTTGCAATAAAATGAGGATAATCACTTAAAATAAAATGAAATAAAATATAGAGATGAATGATATACCATTTATAAGTTATCTATTGTAAATGCTGGCACACAGTAGATGCTCGACAAGTATTTGATGAAATGAATTTCCTTATTTTATTCTGTATAGACATCATAATTCAATTTGTTTAAATGACTTGATCAAGGTCATATAGATATTAATGATAGTTGTGTTATTAGAAGCCAAGTTTTGCTGATGCAGCTGAATTATATCTAAATATGAAGATTTGAATGTCTATTATTAGTTCTGTTCCTATGAGATCATTTTAATCAATGTGACTTGGACTTACTAACTTCATTTTAGTTAATTTTGTTGGCAATGGATTCCAGAGAAAATATAAATTAGAACATATTTCAAAATTGCTGTGACCTAACCATGCAATACCTTCAAATCACAAATTTGACCTCTATCACCTGGCACTGTAGTGTGGAGTGACTAGAAAGAACAGATTATTATAATAATAGCTAATTTATCACTTGTATTGTACTAGGTACATAAGTGATTTGCATGGGTCATCTCCCTTAATCTTCTCATTATCTTAACAAGGCCACTTTCATTATTATCTTTATGAACAGAAAAAAATCAAGCACATTAAGAGGTTAACTAACTTTGCTCAAGGTCATGAGAGTAGGAAGTGGGAGAAGAGGGGGTTTTGACACAAGAAGACTGGCTCTACCCTAGAGTCTATACTCTTAATCTTCATGTTCCACAGCTTCTGTGGGTGATACATATGTAAAAATGGCTCTATTGAAACCCACAGCAATCCAAGGTGGGATTCAAATAGAATGTAAGAAGTAATTTCTTATTCTGCAATTAGAAAATGTGGAATAAGATAATCAGGGTGGAAACCAAGATTATCAAAACTTGATAGAACAGAGGAAGTGAAGGGTTTGGAAGAAAAAAATGAATGTGAATGGACAACAGAGCAAGGATAGCGAATTTTGCAATGCAGTCTTGGGTGAGAGTAAAAAAGCTGAAAGAAATGTGAAGACTGTACTCCTGCATCTGTCAAGGGCTGAGGTGTGTAGGATGGCTGATAGGGCTAGGTAAGAGCATTCTGGAATGTTCTGATGTGTTACAGTATAAATAAAGTCATTATGTGACAGATTTGAGAACATGTAGCCAGGGAAGGGAATTGAGTTTGTGCACCAGTGTGCAGCAGGGAGACCTCCAATGGTGTAAGAATAAAAGATTTAGGCTTTTCCAGCCTGCACTTCTGAACTAATTGCTTTTTTGAAGCTAAATTGGTAAGGACTCTCAAGACCTGAGGTGACAAGGAAGAATTCATGTAGTTGAGAGTTGACAGCAGTGGAAGGCTGCCAAAACATAACAGTAAAAACAAACAGGTTTGTGTTGATCTGAATGTATGGTTAATACTTCAAATCCACACACACAGATACACACATACACATCAGTCCATAATTTCCATTCTACTTTTTCCTTAGGACTGTTTAAAAATTTTCAGTATATCACATTCCAAGAGGAAATTAATTATCTAATATTGTGTGTGCTATGACAGCACTAGTAGATAGCCAGTATCATATATTTAGAGTAATATAATGTTTTGTTTCAAACATGTGCTACCGTAACCTTCTCAGGCTGCCATAACAAAATTCTATAGACTGGGTCTTGTAAACAGTAACATTTTATTTCTCACAGTGTGGAGGCTAGTAAATCTGAGATCAAGGTGCCAGCAAATTAGGGCTCATTCTGAGAACACTTCTCTTGGTGTGTAGGCAGCTACCATCTCATGGTGGGTGCACTCACACTGCCTCTCTGGTGTTTCTTCTGAGAAGGACACTGATCTCATGTCATCTAACGCTAAGGAGCTCCCAAATTCCCTATCTCCAACTATGATAACATTGAGAATTAGGATTCAGCATGAAAATTTGAAAGGGACACAAATATTCAGTCCATAACATATGAAAATTAAATATATGATGAAATTTTACATCAAATGTTAATGAAAAGATATCAAACATTTTCAAATTATGGAATAAGAAATTAATTCTTATGTTCTATTTGAACTTTATATCCCTCTATAAAGATAAATAGAAATCTGTTCTTAATATCTCAATAATGTGGCTATACAGTGCCATTATATTCTCTTCCACTTATACATTTTAATCAGTGGTCAGATTTGGGTCAATCAAGAATAGTTGAGCAAATAGACAACATGAAGAAAAAGAGAAAACATTTGCAAGCTACACATGTGCTTGAAAGCTAATATCCAGAATTTACAAAGGACTCACAAAAGTCAGCAAGGAAAAAACAAACGACCCTATTCAAAAGTCAGCAAAAGATACGGATAGAAGCTTCTCAAAAGAATAAAGACAAATGATCAATAAAGGTATGAAAAAATGCAGTTTTTGGCCAGGGCCAGGTTTGAGTCCACCACCTCCAGCATATGGGGCCGGCACCATACTCCTTTGAGCCACAGGTGCCACCCATACCACCTTAATATTTTGAAATTAAAAAAGAAACACATCAGCTCCAATAAAGGAAAAGAGTATGTAATATGCCACTAAGAGCTTTAAACTGTAAATCAATAATATGTTATGAGCAGTGTGAAATTTGGTTCTAATGTTCTGTGTAATGTGGACTTGCTCTTATTTAGCCTCACTCTCCTTACTGAGAAAGAAATGTGACTGAACAGAATGAATGATGTTTATTTTAATTAGCTGTTTAAATGAGAAAATGACCAGATTTCTTTGAGTCTGTCTTGGTTTTAGCCATTGAAATTCCACCTACAAGGAAATTTTTGCCCTGGTATGTGAAAAGTCCCAGGACATCATGGTGACAGTAGAATGATGATTACCAAAGGCTGAGAAGTGTGATAGGGGAGGAGAGAAATGTTGGTTAATGTGTACAAAAATTAAATTTGACGCTAGGATAAGGTCTAGTATTCAGTAGCAAAATTGGAAAATCATAGTTAAAAATAATTTGTTGTATATTTCAAAATAAGAGAAATGGATTTGGAATGCTCTCAACAGAAAGAAATAACAAATGTTTGAGGTTAGTAATTTCCTAATTACTCTGATTTGACAATTGTACATCGTATGCTTGTTTCAAAATATCACATGTGATCTATAAATATGTACAACTCTTCTATATCCAAAAAAAACATAAAGGGAAAAAACGTTTTCATCTGGTCAGTGTTCTGTAGGGTTTGCCTGCAGCACTGACAAAAAAAGGGTCTAATTTGTTTACCTGTGTCCTTAAGACTTTCTTAATGAAAGTTTTTGTTTTCCTCAAATGTGCTGAAACACTTGATGGATTTTTTTTTTAAGTTTATATAAATGGAAGTCCTCCTTAGACCTCTGCTTATGAGATGACTATCACTGTGGCTGCTTACAAAAAAAATGTGTTAAAGTGTTTGCTTCCCATAAAGTAATATTTTCAATGTGTGGCAGAAGAAACATCTTCTTCTTTAATTTGTAAATAGAGTGAGGGTAAAAGGAGAGAAAAATAACATGTAAGTAATGCAGCATGTAATGTTAATTCTCTAAGATTGTTTTGATGTTTGATGAGGCCATAAGTTACCTGGAAAGCGATGGACTGACTGAACATAAGTTGTTCAATATTATGTGTAGATTTCAATGTAAACACATATTTGGAAATCAGTTTGCTTTAAAATGTAAAATAATATCAACACACGTGAGTAGTTAACAAGACCGCCTCAAGTTATTAAAATCCCATGAAGGTTATGTCGAAAAGTTGGATGAAAATATTTCAGATTGTACCTGCACACTGTACCCCATGATTGCACTAATGTACACAGCTATGATTTAATAAAAAGTAAAAATTAAAAAAAACTGTACATGATTTCTAATTGAAATATTTCAAATTGAATTAAATATTTCAAATCGTAATTGCCTCTGAGCATTATAAGCATTTCCTTGAGACAAAGAAGTTTAAATTGTGACCAATTACACTGTTCTTTGAAGTGTTTCAAAATGATGGACATTTTATACGCAGATAACATATCTAATGTATATATGGATGCAACAGTTCTCTTTGGCTAATAGCTTGCCAACTAATATAAACCTGTAGATACAAAGTGGATAGATATGTTTGAGACCTAGATATTAATTCTACAACTCTGAAAACGTTTTCTCACTGGTAAGTAAAATCTTAAGTACTCCCTGCTCAAACACATTTTGAGAAGATAGTTAGCATGACACTATCACCTTGGGCTGACAACCTATTGTCAGTGTAATATGAGCTCAATAAGAGCAGAGCTATAAGTGAAAATCAATTTTATGTTTGGCTGTTTTCTATTTTACTAATATTTAAAGGAAAAATAAATGTCCTAAAGACTACAGGCTGTTCAGACATGTAAATGGAAACAAAAAGTAAAAACATCATAGTACAGAAAAAAACATGTCATTATTGTTTACATTAAATATAGGTAACATGTATAATCCTCTCATGTTCATGTTTTCTTTTTTAGAAGTCTTTCAAATGTCTGACTTAACCATTCCACATTATATCCATATGTTGAGCCATTTACATTATGTCCCATAAATGTATATAATTAGTATTTGTTAATTAAAAATAGCATTAGTAATAAATAATAAATCTACATGAAGAAATATAAAGAATATACAATGATATAAACTACAAAACTTAAATATTCAAAAGAATTTTTTTTTTTTTGTGGAGACAGAGTCTCACTCCATCACCCTTGGTAGAGTGCCGTGGCTTCACACTGCTCACAGCAACCTCCAACTCCTGGGCGTAGGCGATTCTCTTGCCTCAGCCTCCCGAGTAGCTGGGACTACAGGCGCCCGCCACAACACCCGGCTATTTTTCTGTTTTGCAGTTTGGCTGAGGCTGGGTTTGAACCCGCCACCTTAGGCACATGGGACCAACGCCCTACTCGCTGAGCCACAGGCGCCACCCTAATCAAAAGAATTTTAAAAAGAATTAAAATGACTTTTATCAGAAAAATCAAAAGTACATTATCATGACTTTCTCATGCCTGCAATTTAAATTCCTATAAGTTATTATTCATTGTACTGATAACTAGCCAATTGTTTAGTATAAATTACATTTACATAACAGAAGGAAAATATCAAATTATCTATAATTTCAAAAATTCTTTTTTCATATTTTATATTAGAGTAATAACACATATATAGACAATTGTGATATAGTATATATCGTTATGCATTTGGTCTGGCATGCCTATGTCCTGGGTTTTTCTCTAAAATGTTGCTCACACTACATATCACTCAGTTCCAATAATCTGTCTTCATAATTCTGGAGAACAGTTTTCATAGCATAGACTGGATGACAAGAAGCCAAGTTACTTCAATTCATGAGAGTTAATGAAGTGTTTTGGCGGGAAAAAGTCTGACTTCAGAGATAATTTTGATCAAAGAAACTTCAGAAGAAAAAATGTGATAACTTTATATTGCTAATAATTTGTATTGTCTTAACATGATCACTTCATGTATGGTACATATACTCTGGTTTCGTCAATAAAAATCACAGGGATTTTAGTTCTTAGATGAGGGATTTGAGGAGTACATGGGGGATGGACCAGAGAAAGATGAGCAAGATTTGTCTTCCCTTGTGGTGGTTTATGCCTGCCTCAGACACATCATATAGACAAAAACCCCTTATGGCCAATTGCATAGATAGGAAGTCACAGAGCTTTTCTTATGCTCACTCTTTGAAAAATATTCCATTCAGAACATTATTTATTGGCATTAGAAGCGGTTCCCCAAAACATAGGAGCTCCCAAATTTCAGCACCAAAATGTTAGGTCTGTCTGGATGTCCTCTGGTCCACCAGTTCCCAGTGTCCAGAATGAGTCCTGGTAGAGTTGAGCCTGTGATGGAGTACCACAGATACAGAGCAATCCCACCCATGCCAGTTTATTACAGGAAAGAGAAAAGCTATATGAAGTGAAAATGGTGAAGGAAGCCACACAAAGTGAAAATATGTTCCAGAGGGAGAGGAATATGTCAGTCTCCAAGAGTGGAGAAAGACCACAAAGTTGAAGTCTGAGAACACACTGCCTTTTATATGGTCACTATTTGTCCTACCTTTCTCTTAGTAGGACGAGTTGTAGTTCCCTGCCTTTGGGGTAATTGACAGATTGGGGTTATATGACCGATTACATTGTTAAGGTTATCAGATAAAATACAAAATGCAGCCTCTATTAGAAACTCTGATGGCGACCGCCAGGCCTCCACAGGTCTGCCCCCTGACCAGGAACTCCTCCCCTGGCGACTGCGCGGGCCTCCGCCTGGCACCTGCAGGATTGCCGCAGGCCAGCCCCTGGCCACTAAATCCCCTGGCACCGTGTGGCTCCCGCAACACAGCTTGCAGGGCTTCCACAGGCCTGCCTTCTGCCAGGAACTCTGCCTGCAACCGCCAGGCCTCTGCAGGGCGGTCCGCGGCCAAAAATGCTCCTGGCAACTTCCTGGCCCTACACCCATGCTTGCTGGACTTCCGCAGGTCTGCTTTCTGCTGGAGACTCTGCCAGCAACTGCCAGGCCTCTGCAGATCTGCTCCCAGCCAGTAACTCCCCCAGCGACCATGCTGCGGCTCCATGCCTGAGTTCACAGGGTTTCCGCGGGCCTCCCTTCTGCAAGGATCTCTGCCTGCAACCGCCAGGCCTCTACAGGGTGGCCCACAGCCAGAAACACTCCCAGCATCTGCCTGGCCCTACACCCGTGCTTGCCAGGCTTGGGCAGGTCCACCATCTGCTAGACACTCTGCTGGTGACTGCCAGGCCTCTGCAGGTCTGCCCCCAGCCAGGAACACCCCCAGCGAACACGCAAGCCACCGCTTGGCACTCGCAGGGTCACTGCAGGCCCACCCCTGGCGAGTAAATCCCCTGGTGACTGTGTAGCCCCTCGCCCAAGCTTTCAGGGCTTCTGCAGGCCTGCCTTCTGCCAGTAAATTCGACTGCAACCACCAGGCCTCTGCAGGACCAACCCAGGCAAGGAACTCCCCCAGCGACCACCTGGCCCTGTGCCACATGCTTGCTGGACTTCTGCAGGCCTGCTGTCTGCTACAGACTCTGCTGGCAGCTGCCAGGCCTCCGCAGGTCTGCCCCCGGCCAGGAACTCCCTGGCAATTGCGCAGGCCTCCGCCTGGCACCCACAGGGCCTCCGTAGGCCAGCCTTCTTCCAGGGACCCCACTGGTGACCACCAGACCTCTCTGCAGGCCCACCACTGGCCAAAAACTTCCCAGACAACCGAACGGCCCTGCACC
>CAUYON010016764.1:0-21525 GCA_963573935.1 Arctocebus calabarensis
AGAAAAACCATTGGTTGCATTCCCAAACAAAACATGTGGATTCACTGGAAAAGTTGCAAAAGGAGTTCCAATTTAGATTTAAAGAGCTTCATCTCCATGAACAGGACATACAGCTTTTCCATAAACCATTTTCTATTGACATTGAAAATGTGAAAGTCGGTCCCTGAAGTCGCCCCCTGGCTGCCCCTCTGCCAGCTGCTCTGGGTGCAACCTCGGGCCGGCATCTCTGGCAGGCGGGAGCCAGGCACTGATGGGTGCGGCAGGGACTGCCGAGCGCTACTGTGGCTCCAGCTCTGGCTCCGGCTCTGTGCCAGCGGCGGCTTTCCGACTTCTTCGTGAGGCTGGCCTGCGGCACCCGGATGCTCTAAGAACATTTCCACTGTTGCTCGGGGGACACACTCAGTGGGATTCAGAGTTCCTGGAGCATTGCCTTTGTGAGAAGCTGGAAGTATTTCTTTAAATTCTATCTCTTAGTTTTTCAAAGAAACATCAGGAAACCATGAACAACATTAGTAATCAAGAGTTTGACTGCCACTTGCTTGATGATGGTATTACTGCCAAGGACGTTCTGGACCAAAAAATCAATGAAATTTCCTCTTCTGATGATAAGGATGCCTTCTATGTAGCAAACCTCAGAGATGATCTGAAGAAACACCAAAGATGGCTAAAAGCTCTTCCTCATGTCACTCCCTTTTATGCAGTCAAATGTAATGACAGTAGAGCCATTGCTGCCATTGGGACAGGATTTGACTGTGCTAGCAAGACTGAAATACAGAGTCTTTCAGGGTGCCTCCAGAGAGGATTATCTATGCAAATCCTTGTAAAAAGTGTCTCAAATTAAGTACATTGCCAATAATGGGGTCCAGATGATGACTTTTGACAGTGAAGTCAAGTTGATGAAATTTGCCAGAGCACATCCAAAGGTCAAGTTGGTTTTGAGGATTGCCACTGATGATTCCAAAGCAGTCTGGTCTGTGGACTCAGAAAAGGCAAAAGAGCTAAATATTGATGTCATTGGTGTCAGCTTCCACATAGAAAGTGGCTGTACTGATCCTGAGACCTTTGTGCAGGCAATCTCTGATGCCCACTGTGTATTTGACATGGGAGCTGAGGTTGGTTTCAGCATGGTCTTGCTTGATAATTGGTGGTGGCTTTCCTGAATCTGAGGATGTGAAGCTTAGATTTGAAGAGATCACTGGTGTAATCAACCCAGCATTGGACAAGTACTTTCCGTCAGACTCTGGAGTAAGAATCATAGCTGAGCCAGGCAGATATTATGTTGCATCAGCCTTCACACTTGCAGTTAATATCATTGCCAAAAAATTGTATTAAAGGAACAGATAGGCTCTGATGATGATGAGTCCAGTGAACAAATCTTTATGTATTACCTCAATGATGGAGTATATGGATCTTTTAACTGCATCTTTTATGATCATGCTCATGTAAAGCCTCTTCTGCAAAAGAGACCTAAACCAGATGAAAAGTATTATTCATCCAGCATATGGGGACCAACATGCGATGGCCTTGACTGGATAGCTGAGCGCTGTGACCTGCCAGAAATGCATGTGGGCGACTGGATGCTCTTTGAAAATCTGGGTGCTTACACTGTACCTGCTACTTCTTTCAATGGATTCCAGAGGCCAACAATCTACTATGTGATGTCAAGACCAAAATGGCAACTCGTGCAGCAAATCCAGAACCCCGACTACCTACCCGAAGTAGAAGAGCAGGATGTTGGCACTCTGCCTGTGTCTTGTGCTTGGGAAAGTGGAATGAAGCATCACCGAGCAACTTGTGCTTCTGCTAGTATTAATGTGTAGATATCATTCTGTAGCTGTTAACGGCGAGTTTAGCTTTAATTAAGGAATTTGGGGGGACCATTTAATGTAATTATTGCTAGTTTTGAAATGTCTTCGTAAGAGTAGGGTTGGTACAGATGCAGCAATATGTAAGATTAGGAGATGGGGTCACACTTATCTGTGTGCCTAAGGAAACTACTTGAATATTTGTTTTGTATGGACTTGTATTCACTTTTTAGACATGCTGTGAAAGAGCACCCCTCTGCTGCTCAGCAAGCATTTGTAGCTTGTACAGTGGCAAAATGGGCCAAAAGCTTAGTGTTTTTTTTATTTCAAGAATAAAGTATCTTGGAATAAAAAAAAAAAATGGATATAATTTACCAAATGAAACTGGTTGAACTGCAGAATTGTGACTCTCTGAAAGACGCGTTCAAGTGTAGCAGCCTTCCTAATTTCTATGCATCTCTCCCCTCTGAGACATATCCTAATCTTAGGAACCATGCACTCAAAATGGCAACCATCTTTGGTAGCACTTCTGTCTGTGAACAAACATTTTCCAGAATGAAACATCTGAAATCTCCAACCTAACTAGACTAACTAATGCACACTTGCATCACTACTTACGACTAGCAGTGACACATATGGAACTGGACATTGACCATCTTATTAGCCAAAAGTAGGCCCATAGTTCCCATTGAAATACTGGTATGTTTGTTGATTTAACTTTATTTGTTCTTCATTTTAAATATCGTATTTGTTCCCATGTTGTATTTTTATTTCAAAATAAGATATGTGCAGTGAGCATAGGAATTTGTTCATAGTTTTTTTTTTTTTTTTTAACTATATTCCGGCCCGCCAATGATCTGAGGGACGGCAAACTAGCCCCCTGTTTAAAAAGTTTGAGGACCCCTGGGCTAAAGTGTCAGCCACATGCTCCTGAGCTGGTGGGTTCAAATCCAGCCTGGGCCTGCCAAACAACGACAGCTGCAACCAAAAAATAGCTGGGCATTGTGGCAAGCACCTATAGTCCCAGCTACTTGGAGGCAGGGGCAAGAGAATTGCTTGAGCCCAGGAGTTGGAGGTTGCTGTGAGCTGTGATGTTACAGCACTCTATGTAGGGCAACAGCTTAAGGCTCTGTCTCCAAAAAAAAAGAATGAAAGAAAACTACTCCTTTAAAGCAGGAGTGTTCAATCAGCGTCTCGAAGAGGAACGCTGATTTTTGTGAGGACTTTTGTTATTTATCTGTAGTGTGCAGGGGCTTTTTTCTTTTCTGATCAGCCTGCCTTAGTGTTTATATATTTAATGTGTGGCCCAAGCAATTCTTCTTCCAATGTGCAGCAGAGGAAACAAGGCCCAACATCTCTGCAGGTCCACCCTGCTGCCTTTGTGGGTTAGAGAATGGACCATGAGGAGCTACAAGAATTGGCCTGTGGTCTTAAAGCCAGATAATCTTGGTATGAATACTAGTTCTATCTCTTACTAACATTACGAACTTACAAAAGTTTCGTGACCATTTCATATTGTGGTTAATAAAGTGCTAATATACTACACTAAATGAATAATTTTAGGACAAATATTCAATTTTTTATTCCTAAACTGATCAACTTAAGTAAGATGGAAAGTCCTATTTAAGGGCATATTCTTCAGTATTAACCTTCTCCTTTCAATCCAGAGAAAAAACATATTTTTCAGCTGTTTGCTCAGGTCTGGTGAGCCCTTCACAAATACATATTGCGGTGGAAGGGGTGGAGATGGCCCTGGACACCAAGCTCAGGCAGGCGGGTGGCCCCGCACCTGCCCTGGACGCCTAGCTTGGTCAGGCGGGCGGCTCCGCACCTGCCCTGGACACCGAGCTCAGTCAGGCGGGCGGCCCCGCACCTGCATGCTGCTTGTTGACTTTCTGCCTGGGTGAGTGACATCGCCAAGCATCAGTGTCCTCCTCTGTGAAATGAGAATAATAATATTTGATTCGTGACTTCTCTTGGTATTAAATACAACAGTGCATGTGAAAGAACCTCCATTAGGACTCAGCAGATGTTTAGGAATGTTCAGTTCTCTTCTCTGACCCAGGACACACCTATCACATGTATTGGAATAGAAAATAAATCAAAAACCATGGGTTTGGGCATCATATATTTATTGAGGTTGAGACAAGTGCATATCTAGATATGTTCTCCCCTGGTTTTTCCTTCTGGATTAATTCAGTGCTTAACACAATTAAAGTTTGTGTATAAGTTTGATAGTAAATTACGTTTCAATTATTTCATAGGTGAGTAACCCCTTAAATTACTCTTACTACCTTCCAATAAGCTGGCACTTTAATGCAGAAGGTATTTGCAGAGCCTGATGTTAATATCCTGACGGTGTGCAGTGACTTACACCTTATAAATGAATAATTACCTGATTCTGGCCATTCCCACAGAGAACCGGTGTGGTTGAAGGAGTATGTGACTAAAAGGCAGGTCTTGGTTCTCCCTTATTATGTGCCAGATAAATGTCTTAACCCTTCTGGGCCTCATTTTTCTCATCTATAAAATGATAGTGGTAAAGGACATAATTTTTATGGCCTTTATAGTTTTAACATACATAATTTGAAATCAGTAGGAAATTAATCTAGTAAATCTAGTCAGAGGGATTAATAATTAGGAAAATATGAAGTATGTGTAAACAAAAACCAGTGTTAGAAAGGATCTGTACCTCTTTTTTTTTTTTTTTTTTTTTTTTTTTTTTTTTTTGTTGTTTTTTTGTTATTTAAGTAATTTGAAAGTGGGAAATTTTTAATGAGTAATTTTTTTATTTAATTTTATTAGAAATTACAAAAAGTCACCAGTAAAAATTGCCTACGTTAAATTAATTTAATTAATAAAAAACAACCAAAAAAAAAAAAAAAAAAAAAAAAAAAAAAAAAGCAGCAGCCATGTTACACTAAATATGCAGAAATCAACATAAATACTCAGGACATATGAAAAAGCAAGATAATATTATATCTACAAAGGAACTCAATTATTCTCTAGCAATAGAACTTAAATAGAAAGATATGCTCAAAATACTAAAGAATTTAAAACATTGATTCAAAGAGGCTCAATGAAATGCAAGAGAAATCCAAAAATAAACACCAAGAACTCAGAAAATCAATGTGGAATATGAATGAGAAATTTACCATAAATAAAATAGACATTTTAAAAGAACCAAAGAAAAAAATCTACAACTGAATAATTCGCTGAAGTAAATGCAAAATACAAAAATTCATTTGAAAGCTTCAACAAAAGATTAAACCAAGCAGAAGAAAGAAGTTCAGAACTTGTGATAGAGGTATTCTGAAATTATCTGGGCAGACAAAAATAAAGAGAAAAGAGTAAAAAAGAATGAACAAAGAGAGAAGTTTGGAACTACACAAAGCATTTAAATTTATGAATTATTGGTATTCCTAAGGGAGAAGAAAACCCAAAAAGTTTAGAAACCGTATTAAGTGAAATAATAGATAAAAATTTCTCAAGTCCAGTGAGAGATGTGACATCCAGATTTAGGAGCCTCAGTGATTCTCAGGCACATAAAATGCAAAAAAGGACTTTACTGTGGCATGGTATAATCAGACTATCTGAAGTCATAGTGAGAGTGATTTCTAAGAAGTGCCAGAGAAAAGTATCTGGTCACCTGTAAAGAAAACCCCAAACAAGCAGTGTACTTCTTAGCATCAACTATAGAGGACAGAAGAGAATGAGATGACATATTCAAAAAGATGAAAGGAAAGAAAAAATCCCTGTCACCCAAGAATGCTATACCTGTAAGATTAGCCTTCATAAATGAAGGAGAAATAAAGAAAATAACACATATATTTGACTTATCCATTGTTTTAAAAAAATTGCTCTAAAAATTGAAAGATAATTACAAGCCAAAACATGCTATTTTAAAGAAGGAGGATGTACCATCACAATTAAAGAAAAAAAAAGTGTCAAAATGAAATGTCAGAGATATCAACTATCAAACTTAGTACTTAAGGAAATTGAACTTATCATACTTAGTAATCTAATAAATTAGTACAACCTTTATAGAAAATAGTATGGAGCTTTCCCAAAGAACTAAAAATATAGTTACGTTTTAATCCAGTAATCTCACTACTGAATATCTACCAAAATGAAAAGAAAGAAATATACCAAAACGATACCTGCACTTATATATTTACTATAGCACTATTGACAATAACAAAGATATGCAGTCAACATAAATGTCCATCATGAACGGATAAAGTAAAGGTAGTATTATATACCAGGTTGGACAATTAAGTTTGTGAACTCATCCTAGAAAAAGTGCTACATACCTCATTGCTGCATATCACTACAGTCACCTTTGAAGTACTCCCTTTGGAAAGCTATACATTGATAACAGTGCCTAGTCCATTCTTTAAAGCAATTTTGGAACTCTTTTTCTGGAATGGCCACCAGAGCTGTTGGTGTATGAGGTCTTGCAATTAAGTTCACGAACTTGCCCTAGAAAATGTGCTACATACCTCATTGCTAAACATCACTACAATCACTTTCAAAGTACTCCCCTTGGCCATCTGGTGACTGTAGTACGTAGTTCTATATTCAGCAATGACTTAACACTTTTATTAGGATGAGTTCACGAACTTAATTGTTTGACCGCATATAAAATGGAATACTATTTAGCTAAAAAAAAAAGAATGAAATAATGTCTTTTGCAGCAACATGGATAGAACTGAAGATCATTATCTTAAGTGAAACAGTCGGGTACAGAAAGTCAAATATCATAGGTTATCACACATGAGTGCTAAAAAATGTATAAACATAGACACAGAGTTGGAATGATGAACAATGGGTGGGAGCAGGATGGATGATGTACATTTCTTGGGTCCAATGTATGGTATTCGGGTGATAGATACCCTAAAGTTCTGACTTGATCACTATGTAGATTACAAATGTAATCTACACATGTACCTCATAAATTTGTACAAATAAAAAAATTATTAAAAAAAAACATTGACTGAAATAATTGAGGGGAAACTAAAAAAGACTCTTTTTTTGGTCCTGGCACCCACAACTCATTTCTTGTTGCTCTCATTACACAAGAAGAAATTTATTTATATTAATATTGTAGGATCTTTATGCACTTTATATCAAAGGCATTATAAGAGTACTTTGGGCTTTGGCATTAGGCTGATATGAGGGTGTGATGGCAGGAGGAAGCAAAACTCAAATCTAGTTCTTAACATGGAGTCCTTGGATTCCTTATGTGTTCCATGGATGGTCTTTAGGGCAACCATAAAAACCCAGCTGAGCAAATCCCTCCTTGCCTCCCTCCCAGCCTATTAGGCTAACTTCAGCTTTATAAAATTACTCACAGAGCAGGAAATGCAAAGGTTAAAGTGTTCATAACGTTTGGCCACATATGTCATGTGATTCACATTAAAACATCTTATGTTAAAATTGAACAAGTTAAAATTAGTGAAGAAAAGCTACACTAATTATACACAATGCAAATGAATAAAAAATGACAGAAATTTTGAATTCATTGACTTCTATTGACCAAGTGTAGAACTTTAACAGAAATGTTTGCTGTTGGTGGTTCTTTTTATGTTGTCCCTAACTTTATTTTCTTTTATTTATATGAAATAAAGTGACAAGGAGAAAACAATGACAGAAAACAGCTATCCATCTCTGCACCATAATATCAGCAAACAAACCACAGTTATGCTGCCATCTAACAACAATATATTCTGTTTAGGAAGCTCCGTGATCCCAGAAACAGCAATGTAACTCTAGACAATAATGAAATTACTTCCTTCACATGTGCAAAACCAATCTCCATAGCTTCTAACAACATTAATTTTGTTTTCTTTTTAGCTTTCTTGAACTCTCTTAAATCTTATTCTCAGAATGAGCCATGGGTTTCAAGGAAGATGTTGGTGATGGTGATGGTGGGCACAGATACATTATCAGGTTCTTCAGTGTCAGCTGCCATAAACTGGGAGATAGGAAGAAAGGGTTTTCACCATTTCTCATCAAAGAGAGTAGAAAGTGGGCACTTTCTCCTCTCACGCAAGTTTTATGCAAAGCACTCTCCCCTTTCTCTAATTACAGTAGTGAGGATCACTCTCAAGTTGTCATCAAGACATCAGTCATTTCAAAACTTCATAAGAAAAAAAAATTTAATTTGTGCTTGAAATCATGTAAGTGCATTCAATTTTACTTTGCAAAACTTCTAATGGTAAGTGTCTCTTGCTTAATTTTTCAAAACAAAAATAATAAAAAGATGAACACAACTACTAACAAAAACTTGTACTTTAATAAAGTTTAAAAAGTGTGGCTTACAAAGTGGAATATACTGCCAGAAAATGAAAACTGGATATGACTGAATATCTGCATAATTTTCCCAGCTGCTATGTGGTATGATTTGTCCCTGAAATCACAGTTCTGAGGGTGGTAAATATAATGATGGTTTCATTAGATCCTGGGTTCCAGTCACCTGTGAGGTTGCTATATTCTGTAATCTTAGAATCCAAACTCCCAAATGAATACAATCAACACTCCATGTAATCTGAGAAATACAATCAAACAAATGTGCTCACTGTACAGAGTAAGCCTGAAAGTCAAACATCCACATTGAGGCAATACAGCTCTCAAAGGGATCAAATGACACCAGAGACAAATGTATCAAGTTGTTGTGGCAACTGATCTAAAGTGTGGTCCAGCTGTTTCCAGTCTGTTTTCCCAACATCAGAGGCTATTCACTCAAGGCAAACCATAAAAATACCTCCTCGCTCATAAAAAAAAGACATTCCTTGTCTCGTAAGCCAGATTGTTCATCTCCTCAGGCCATGCTCTGCCTTTTCTGCCTTCGCTCTTGTCTTCTGCTCATCAGAGTAGAATTTTCGAAGAATCCTGCCAACGATTACACTTGGGTTCCCTAATTCAACAGAAAGGCAGGTTACCTCAGGCGAGCAGGGGAGCATGTGACTCATCTACTCTTAGTCACACACAAACTCAATTATCATCTTCCCATCTCTTTTCTTTGGACCAGGTGTTTACATTCAGCCTGTCTGTGTGAAAATGCTTTCAAAGTGCATTCAAGTGGGAGCTGATCAATTTCATTTATTTTTCTATAAAATACACTATAAAATATGCCTATTAAAAAGAACCAATGAAGGAAGTAGTATAGTGGACAGTGCACAGACTCTGCTCTGTTAACAGACTTCAATTAAATCCTGGCTAGCCATTTACTAGCTGTGAGTACTTAGGCAAATTATGTGCTCTCTCTGAAGCATACTTTTCTCTTCTGAGGAAGATGGTGTTAATGATACTTGTCTTGTTAGGGTGGCAGTCTCAGAGTTTAATGTGCATATTGAAACACCTAGGGGTATTAAAATACAGATTTCTACTTAGCAGGTCTAGGTTGCAGCCCAAGGTATACCCTTTCTAGTAACTCCTGGGTGATGCTGCTGGTCTGGACCACACTAAGATGGTAAATTCTTTCAAGGATTCAACTTTATATAAAGAAGTTACAACAATATTTAGCACACTGAAGGCTTTCGATTAATGTTAGTTCTTATATTTTATTTTCACTATCCTTACCCCTACGCCATATATTACACAAGACAATAACGTGCATGTAAGAACTATTTCTCTGAGGATTCACATTTTGAAACAGGAAAATAGAATTCCAATTACATAAATTCATCCCATTTTTTCCTTCTAAAATGAAAAGAGAAATGGAAAGAAAAATGGTTAAATTGGTTGGGAATATTGGAAAGTCCTTCCTGGAAGGTGGCTATGCTTTTATCAGTAGCAGCTTTTCAGATAAGAACCACTGAAAGTTTGATAAAAGCAACTGAAGACATGAGAACAGTAGTTACATGTTATGTTTACCTTAAAAACATTCTTAGTTTACACCTTTTCCATGGCTCTTGCCAAGTAAGAAAATTATTCAGTTATAATAATTATTTTTTTCATCTCAAAGTATTTTGTGTAAAAGTAAAAAATATATATGGAAGAAAACAGCCATTTCAAAAAGGCACCATTACATGAATGTGCTATGTGGATAACTTTTAAAGATTTTATAATAGACATTTAGAAATGTGGCTTCCATAATAATGATACTTAATAACCATAAACAAAAATTATTAAATGCTTGTGATTGAAATGCTAAATCTTTACATATATCATCTCATTTTCCTCATAACAACCCTAAAACTCCACTGCCATCTTGGAACTTTCAGTCTAGCTGCTCCTTCTGCCTGGAACATACTTCCCCATCGTGTCCGCTTAGTTAACTCCTTCACTTCTTTTACATCTTTGCTCCATCTCACTCCGTAGAGCAGCAGTTCTCAACCTGTGGGTTGTGACCCCTTTGTAACAATGAAAATACTTTGCAGCGTTAGGAAGGTTGAGAACCACTGCTCTAGAGAAAGATCAGTTTTAACACTGTAATCTGCCCTCTTCCATCCAGCACTTCCTGTATTCCAACTGTTGACTTTCTAACTTACTATGTAATTTACTTATCATATGTACTGTGTATTGTCTTCCAGCCCACCAGCCCCAATACCCACCTAGAATGTCAGCTCTGTCTTATTGTTCACCAATGTATTCCAAGCACTCAGAACAGTGCCTGGCACAGAGTAGATGATCAACTAATGTTCTTTAAATGAATGAACACCTACCTTACAGATATGAAAGCTGACATTCAGTGTAGTTAAATGACTTGTCCAAGTTAAATAATAGAGCCAGGATTCAAAACCAGAAAGTCTGGCTCCACATGAGTACAATACTTGTTTAGCAGAGAAATAAAGAAAGTAAGCATAAGGAATTTCTATGTGTAAGCTGGTATCCAGGCTCTTTAATTTCCTATAAAATTCCAGGATGGATATATGTAAACATTTAGCACCTTTCATTTGGGCTCCAGTGTGATTGAGAGGACAACTGGGATCTGGCACAAAAATAGAAAGGGTGTTATAAGGATTTTGAGCCTGGGTCTCTAAAAACAGCCCTTTTAATATCCACACACTAATATAATGTGCTTGGGAAGTTTTAATGAATAGCCGGTATATTAACTATGTGCAAGGTCCTATACCAGTGTTTCTCAAACTTTCCCTCCTTAGGGGAGACACCTGTGGACCCCTAAAGGTTGCTCAAACTCTTAGAATTTTAAACATTCATGCAGTCTTATGGCCCTCCAGCTTTATTCTTTAATTAAAATCCAGAAAGAGATAACTTTCCTAATCTCATGGCTTTGAATACTTGCGGGCCTAACATCTAGATCTTCATAAAATACTATCCTCCTTTGGAAAGTATAGTCCCAGCCCCCCCTGGAAAGAACCACTGCAGTTTTGTAAGGCCACTACACTACTCAATGAATCAGAAGAACCCAATGAGCTCATGAGGCAAGATCTTTCTCCTTTGGCTAAGGAGACCCCTTTTTAACAATCAAAATATACTGTGGCATTAGGAAGGTTGAGAAGCACTAATCTAGAGAGAAAAAGGGAACTGAGAGATATTTTTGAGTTATGTGGAGAAGATGGCTTATGTGAGACATTCTCCACTGACTGAGGGGTCACTATGAGGGGACCTCCTTGAGATCTATACCATGAGGCTCCACTTTTGTATCTGGGGCTTTGGCACAAGCAAGTTAGAGAGTATGAAGCTCAATTTTAACTCCCTTGACTTTGTGGATTTGGATTTTAATACAGGGAACCTGGAAATAATGCCAATTGGATCCTTCTTTTAGGTTTTGTGTATGAAGGGAATACTTACGCTCCCTCATCTATACCAATAACAGACATTGAGACAGCTTCTCTGGAGGTGAATGAGGTAAAGGGAGCCACTGATAGAGACTACACAGCCTTCCAGCTATTGGTAAGGAGCCCACTAATTGACAAAGTCATTGAGGCTCAAGGAGCTGGTGAGCAGGTTGCCCAAGGTTATAGAGACAATAGATGTTAATGACTGGAACCCAAGTCTGTTATACAGTAAAACACATGATTTTGGTCATTGCTATAAGGAACTTAAGCACAGAACTTACCCTCATGAAGTGACCAATTAAAATAAAATATGTACATATACATACAGGAATGTGTGTGTATAGTCTTTCTTAAAACAAAGACCTCTTTGATTCTTTAACCTACTTTAGAAAGTTGTCTCTTTCTCTCTCTCTTTTTTTTTCCTTTTTTTCAGCCAAACGTCATATGTCATGAATGGTTCATTCCCTGTCCTTTCTTTTTTAAATCCTCTGTAGCAGACATTTGTCTAGGCATAATTCTCTCTGTGGCCTATGAGAATTTTCATACTATTGTAGTCCTTACTTCTTCAAACAGGAGCACCTCTCCCTTTCTACCTTCTCTTTCAGAAAATAAGCATGGTCTGAGTGAATGGTCACTAGTAGGAGAAACTTCTTGCTAATTAGAAGCCTACTATGCTTCCCAGGGGAAAGGATCATGCTTCTTTTTGCTCCCATGGCTAACTATAACAACTAGCATAGTGCCTACATATAGCAGGTACTCAATAAATATCTTTTGAATGAATTAATAAATAAAACACAACAGGGTAACACCACAGAATTGCTCACTTTCCTTTCTTGGCAGAAAAGGCCACATACAAAAAGCCTTGAAGCATCTACAGAGTGCTGTAAAAATGCTTAGCAATAGAATATGTGATAAATACTTGTATAGTGAGACAGTTTGATAAATACAGAGAGACTGTAAGGGAATGTGAGGGAACATAGAGAGACAGAAAGCAACTCATATTTTGTGAGGGCTCAATATATTATGTGTATTAGGCCAAGTGCTTTTCATATATTACCTTAGTTAGTCTTCTTTAGTTTTGTGAAGTGGGCATTAATCCTACTTTGTTGATGGGAAAACTGAGATCTGAAGGATTTGCTTTTTCCTCAAGGTCACAAATCTTGTATACTAAGGGTCAGTGGGGTTCTATCCAGGCTTGTTTGCCTTCAAAGACCTTGTTGTTTCTACCAAACCATAATATGTAGTCCTATAGGTTCTTTGCTTCCAGAGTAGTGTTTTGAGTAAGTTTCAATGCTCTGTGAATCATTTACTTTGTCCAATTTTTAAAAAACTTTTTTCTAAATAGGGTCCATATTTTGTTAGCATTTTTCTTCTAAAATTGGCTTTCTATATGATGGATTTCTTCAGTTATTCCTTTTAAGCAGAATCTTTGCTTAACAAGTCATTCCAATGTCCCATTACTCCTAGAAATGTTCATGAATTTCCAATAGATGCTACTATCAGAGTCATTTTGCTTACCACTTACATTTATTGTGGGCAAATTCATAGTTGCTTTTGCAATGATTTTTTTTAAATGTTCATTTTATTTTTTAAATGTAGCTAACAATCTAAATTATAAAATTGATCTCTTTAAGCTTATAGCTGTAGTATATCCACCATATTTTGCTTTTCTGCAACCGTAGAAGTGAAGAATGATATATATATAAGTGCAGACTAAGACCAAGAAAAGTGCTGACTTTTATATAACAGAAAAATTTATTGAAAATTAGATGACTTGAAGGTATGATTTTAACCATAAGGGACATTAATTTTCTAAAGGCCAATTCCCAGGACAATTTTTCTTACATCTTTTCCACCATCCACATGTCAGAAAAGAAGCTACTGAAGAAAGTTTCATGCTAAAATATATGGTGATGGACGTATGTATGCCTAGAAATCAGATCCAGGCAATCATTTTCTAGTGCAGTGGTTCTAAAGCTTAAAAGTCTATCAGAATCACCTGGAGGGCTTGTTAAACCATACTGTTAAGTCCTATTCTTATAGTTTCTGATTCAGCAGATTTGGGGTAAGGCACCCAGATCTGCATTTTTCATATGTTCTCAGGTGATGCTGATGTTGCTAGTCTAGAAACCACACTTTAAGTGTGCTCCATAGAGTTTAAGCACCCAGCGGTTACTGGGCTGAGTCAGGAGGCTCCAGGGCAGTAGTTGTTCAGAATCGTCCAATGAACTTCTTAAAAATACTGAAGTCTGGGCCATGCAACCACAGGGCTTTTTTTTTTTTTTTTTTTTTTAAATCCTTTTGGTTTCTAGTGGGGCCTAGGCATTTGAAACACCATGGTTTGGTTAACTTTATAATTTATTAATAATGGATTTCATACATTTTGGAAATTAAAATTTTTTATTTGCCTTATTAAAAATAACCCTAAAGAGGAAAAAAACCACAGATACTAGGGGTTCAGGTTAAATATGGTGGCTTAAATATAGGTATTAACTAAAGCTCCTTCCCAAAACCCCACTAAAACAACGGTAATGGAACAAAAAAATAAAAAATAGAATCAGAAGACACTGACCCACAAAATCTAGGAGAACAGATAATAGAACATGAAGACAACAGCAATAAAAATGCTGATATTAGAAAACAGAAGAAAGTGTGATAACTAACTTAGCTGACTAGAGAAAGCTGAACTGTACACCTGTGGTGAGGGAAATCTAAAAGTAGGCTGATTCTTGTGCAAAATCCCAGGAAGTCTCAGGAGCTGGAACTACCAAGTGGCTTTGACAATGAAGGGATGGATGCATGAAACAGCAGCACTGAAAAGCAATTAGGCCTCTAGATCTCCCCTCACTCTATATCGGCAGTTTTCAGGGATATTTGGGGGTCCCTAATATATCTTCAAAAATCCTAGAGATCATAATGACATTATTTGCCTTTTTCACCCTCACAGCATTTTCCAGGGTCTATATGTGGCAATGTTTTTGCTCTCATAATTCCTGGAATATGTGTTTATATATTCTTATTTTCTAGACTTTTCTAAGGCATAGATTTGGGGTATGTTTTCAAAGATCAACTCAGTTTGTTCTCAATAAATTCTATGGTATCTTTCTAAACTATTTTTTATACCTTCTATATAACTGGTATAACTTCATTATCCAATCAGTTATTAGTTTGAAATCCTAATATTTTTCTTGTGCCTACATGGAAATAAGAACACTTATTTATCTTGTTTTGCAATAACATTTTAAAATTATTTTGAAAACTAATTTTTAGATTTAGAAAAGCATCCCAGAGGGTAAGTTATCGTATTGTATTAATTAGAAAATTACACAAAGTAGCTGAGAGATTAATAGAGCTTTGCACAGTCGACATTGCTAAATGCTCATTGGATGAAAGTCAGTGAAGAAATCATACCAGGGGCACCTCCCAATAGTACAGTAACTTGTCAAAGATTTATTTGCAAATATGAAGAAAATACTAATATCTTATTAGTAAACGTGTACTTTGGCCTTAAAAATGGATAAATCTATAGACAGCTTTTCTCCCAGTATCAACACTAACTAATCATAAATGATCTTTTATGTGAATACTTGGCAAGAAATACAAGTGATGATGAAATATAGAAAGTGTTAAGTCATTTATGGCTTATACTAGATAAACTATACTGACATTTGGACTGATTGTCTTAAGCAATAGTGGGTAAAATTGCTGATAACTTAGCACAAATCAAGTCAGAAGCATCAACTGTACTGATGATCATCACATTCTTACAATAACACAAAATGATACTCTTTTCATTATATTCTTGATAAAGTAAATAAAATTACTTTTATTAAATTTCAACCCATGAGTACACATTTTAAAAATATTCTATATAATGAAATAGAAAATATGCACACTTGTTTCATAACAAAATATAATTGTCTTGAGGACTAGCCCTTGTGGAACTGAATTACAAACTCAACTGATATTGTATTAATGGAACACCATTTTTGCTTGAAACAACTGACAGAGAAGTTATTTAGACTTGGGCATTCAGAAGACATTTTCTCAAAAATGATCAAAGCTTCTCATGTCAAGGAAAATATCTAACAAAACTTATGGCATCATAAAGTTTGAGCTGCTAGGTGAAAATTAAAATTTTAGAAAACATGAAGATTGTCAGCTTCTCAAAACTTAGAATTCTGACTAGGTAAGTGGTGGTATTACTGAATGTGATTTTTAAAATGATGTAATAAAGTGTGCCAAAATTTGGAAGATCTGTATAACTCAGTTATACAGTATTTTCCAAATGATCAATTCATGATGTTATAAAATCATACATGTGTGAAAGGCCTATTCAAAGAATAAGACCAATAGAGTTGAACACTTCACAATACGAATGTCATATTCCACACTGTAATTAATCTTTTTGTTTCATCTTTACATGTTGCTACTATTTTATTATTTCAAAAACCTGCCTTAGATATTCCATATAGTAGTTAGGTCCACTGTCATTCAAGATCTTTCTCCAAGGCTTGCAAATCTTAATTCTTACCTGAATGGTTTATACACACACACAAGGAATGAGAGGAAATTGAGTGAGAAGGAATTATGCTATTTTATAGGGTTCTATTTTTGTATAAACTTAAGGGGTACAATTGTGATTGTGTTATACAGATAATTAACATATAATGTGATGATGAAGTCTCATATTTTAGTATATAAAACTATCATTTGTTGAATTTTGTTGTAGTTGATGGGAACAGCTACAATTATTAGAAAATACTCCTTCTTTTTCCAGTTACATCTTACTATAAGGCCATATTTTCTCCATATTCTTAAACTAAAACAACATATTTCTAAAGAGTGCAGAAGATATGGGAATCCACATGTTTTCAGAGCGCAGAAAACATGGGAATCAACATGTTTGTAAGTAAGTCAGATTAAGAGATTTATAAGAAATAAAATAATGCTACCCTTCTAATTTTTCTGGTTTTGTAAAATACACTTTCCACAAAATGTGCTATTTATGTAATGGGTTTATTATTTTAAAATAAATAAGAAATAATTTTAAAATTTATTTTAATTGTAATACACATGCTCCTTGACTTACAATGGGACTATGAAAACCAGTCATAAGGGGGGGGGCGGAGCAAGAAGGCTGATTGGAATCAGCTTCCGAAAAAGGCTCCTGTCCAAAAGGGAAGATAACCTCCAGAAACTGCAATTAAGCTGAATACTGGGAGCCCGGCCAAGAGAGAGAAGTGATTTCTGTGGGTCACCTCTGCTGAGACAGGCTGAGACCCTAAGGAAGGAAGCTTCAGGTACAAAATTCATCTGAAAGGAAGAGTGTCGGTCACCTCCCCCAAGAAAGCTCTGAGTTTCTTGCTTTTCTGTTTCCTTTCTTTCTTTTCTCCTCTTTTGCTCCTGTGGGTTTTCTACAGACAAGTGGTGAACTGCGGACCTCTTGTCTCACCCACGGAAGAGTGCTGTGGGAAGTGGGGTGTGCTTCCCCTGAGCACCCCGGTATGACTCTTAAAACTCTATTGCTAGGCAGAAAAACTGAACTAAAAATTTCCCCACCATTCTGAAATTACTATACACCCTTCCTCCCTTACCTGATCAACCAGAAGCCTAACCCCTGCTGAGACTGAGGGAGGAGGTCCCTGAGCAGTGCCCCCCACCTCCCCTGCCAGAACAAGTGCCCCACTGGGAAAAGACTCGGCGGGAGGGGGGCGTGGTGAGCCTCCCTCCCTCCTGGCCAGGGAAGCTGCAGGCGAATGCCTAGCCCTGCGCGCCATGCTTGCCAGGCTTCTGCAGGTCTGTTGTTTGCTAGAAACTCTGACGGTGACCACCAGACCTCTGCAGGTCTGCCCCCAGCCAGGAAATTCCCCAGCAACCACATGGGCCTCCGCCTGGCATAGGCAGAGATCCCGCAGGTCTGCCCCTGGCTGGTAAATCCCCGGGGGACCATGTGGCCCTGAGCCCTGAGCCTATAGGGCTTCTGCAGGCCTGCCTTCTGCCAGGAATTCCACCTGCAACTGCCAGGCCTCTGCGGGCCCACCCCCTGGCCAGGAGTTCCCCCAGCAGCTGCCGGGCCCTGCACCTCATGCTTGCCAGGCTTCAGCAGGCCTGCCTTCTGCTAGAAACTTGGCCGGCAACCTCCAGGCCTCCACAGGTCTGCCCCCAGCCAGAAACTCCCCTGCCGACTGCTGCGGCCTTTTCCTGGCACCTGCAGGGCCCCTGCAGGTCCGCCCCTGGCCAGGTAAATCCCCTGCACCCCAAGCCTGCAGGGCTTTTGCAGATCCACCTTCTGCGAGGAACTCTGTTGGCAACTGTCAGGCCTCTGCAGGGAGGCCCATGGCCAGGAACTCCCCCAGCAACTGCCTGGCCCTGTGCCCATGCTTGCCAGGCTTCCGCAGGTCTGTTGTCTGCTAGAGACTCTGCTGGCAACTGCTAGGCCTCTGCAGGTCTGCCCCTCAGACAGGAACTCCCCCAGTGACCACGCAGGCCCTCCACCTGGCACCCACAGGGCTCCTGCAGGCCTGCCCCTGGCCAGTAAATCCCCTGGCGACCGTGTGACCCCACGCCTGAGCCTGTAGGGCTTCTGCCGGCCCACCATCTGCTACAGACTCTGCTGGCAACTGCCAGGCCTCTGCAGGTCTTCCCCTGGCCAGGAACTCCCCTGGCGATTGTGTGGGCCTCCGCCTGGCCCCCGCAGGCCCACTCCTGGCCAGAGACAGTCCCAGCGACTGCACGGACCTCCACCTGGCACCCACAGGGCCTCTGCAGGCCAGCCTTCTGCCAGGGACTCCACTAGTGACCGCCAGGCCTCTGCAGGCCTGCCCCCAGCCATGAACTCCCCTGGCTACCGCCTGGCCCTGCATCCTACACTTGCGGGGCTTCTGTAGATCTGCTTTCTGCCAGGGACTCCACCCATGACCGCCAGGCCCCTGGCCAGGGTCACTTCCAGTGACTGTGCAGGCCTTTGCCTGGCACCCATGGGGCCTCCACAGGCCAGCCTTCTTCCAGGGACTCCACCGGCGACCACCAGGCCTCTCTGCAGGCCCACCACAAGCCAAAACTTCCTG
The DNA here is from genome assembly GCA_963573935.1 of Arctocebus calabarensis. Lineage (NCBI taxonomy): Eukaryota > Metazoa > Chordata > Mammalia > Primates > Lorisidae > Arctocebus > Arctocebus calabarensis. Next base: position 18,622 of record CAUYON010016764.1, read on the forward strand.
GACAATGGTGTGACCCTACACCCACCACTTGAAGGGCCAGATGCAATGGTGAAAAACAATCATGGAGCAGAATCAAAGGAAAAACTCTGGTAATATGAATGATCAGCGTAGACCAACCCCTCCAAGTAACGACAAGGCAGACACAGCACACACAAGATCTCTTGCATTGGCAAATGGCTGAGATGTCTGAAATCGAATTCAGAATCTGGATTGCAAGTAAGACCAGCGGAATGGAAGAAAAGATGGAATTAGAATTTCAAGCAGTAATTCAAAAGATGACCCAAAAGATGTCTCAAGAATTCAACGAATTCAAAGACAAAATGACCAAAGATTTTGACACATTGAGACAAGAAGTGCAGCCCTCAAAGATCTGAGAAATAAAGTAGAATCCCTCAGTAACAGAATGGAGCAAGAAGAAAAGATTTCTGACATGGAAGACAAAGCTTTTGAACACTCCCAAACTTTCAAAGAGGAAGAGAAATGGCAGGCAAAAACGGATCATTGTCTCAGACAGCTCTGGGATAACTAGAAGAAAACCAATATTAGCCTCATAGGGATACCTGAAAACAATGAAGAGGCATCACAAGGCACAGAGTCTCTTCTTTATGAGATTATGAAAGAGAACTTTCCAGACATGCCAAGAGATTCTGAAATTCAGATAGCAGACAGTTTCAGAACCCCAGCACGATGCAACCCAAATAAGACATCCCCCAGGCACATCATAATTAACTTCACTAAAGTTAATATGAAGGAGAAAATTCTGAAGCAGTGAGACGTAAGAAAACCATTACCTACAATGGCAAGAATATTAGAATAACTGCAGATCTCTCTGATCAAACCTTTGAAGCTAGAAGAGAATGGTCATGGACTTTTAATCTCCTAAAACAAAAGAACAACCCAGGATCCTGTACCCAGCTAAACTGAGTTTCATTTATGATGGAAAAATTAAATACTTTAATGACATCCACATGTTGAAGAAATTTGCTATAACTAAACCTGCTCTCTAGAATATTCTCAGACCTATCCTCCATAATGACCAGCATAATCCTCCACCACAAAAGTAAACTCACCCAGAAGCTTTTTATCTAATTTCAACTTCCACAGTGTTGACAGGATTAAAAATGTCCACTGGACTTTCCAAAGATTTATCATTATTTTCAATGAATGTGAATGGTTTGAATGGCATAGGATGGCTGACTGGATACAAAAACTCAGGCCAGATATGTGCTGACTATAAGAATCTCATCTTACCTTAAAAGATAAATTTAGACTAAAGGTGAAGGGATGGTCATCTATATTCCAGGCAAATGGAAAACAGAAAAAAGTAGGTGTTGCTATCTTATTTGCAGATACAATAGGCTTTAAACCAACCAAAGTAAGGAAAGATGAAGACGGACATTTCATATTTGTTAAGGGTACTACTCAATATCATGAGATTTCAATTATTAATATTTATACACCCAACCAAAATGTGCCTCAATTTATAAGAAAAACTCTAATAGATATGAGAAACTTAATTTCCTCCAGCTCCATAGTAGTTGGAGATTTTAATACTCCTTTAGCAATGTTGGATACACCCTCCAAAAAGAAGCTAAGTATAGAAATTTTAGAGTTAAACTTAACCATTCATCAACTGATTTAACAGATATCTACAGAATGTTTCATCCTAATAAAATTGAATACACATTCTTCTCATCAGCCCATTGAACATACTCCAAATTCAATCACATCTTAGGTCACAAGTCTAATCTCAGCAAACTTAAAAGAATAGAAATTATTCCTTGCATCTTCTCAGATCATCATGGAATAAAAGCTGAACTCAATAACAACAGGAATCTGGATACTCATGCAAAAACATGGAAGCTAAATAAGATTATGGAGAAGGATAGATGGGTCATAAACGAAATTAAGAAGGAAATTACCAAATTTTAGGAACAAAATGACAATGAAGACACGAATTATCAGAACCTCTGGGATACTGCAAAGGCAGTCCTAAGAGGGACATTTATAGCACTGCAAGCCTTCCTCAAGAAAATAGAAAGAGAGGCAGTTAACAATTTAATGGGACATCTTAAGCAACTGGAGAAGGAAGAACATTCCGACCCCAAATCTTGCAGAAGAAAAGAAATATCCAAAATTAGAGTAGAATTAAATGAAATTGAAAGCAAAAGAATTATACAACAGATCAATAAATCAAAAACTTGGTTTTTTGAAAAGGTCAATAAAATAGATAAACCTTTGGCTAACCTAGCCAGGAAAAAAAGAGGAATATCTCTAATTTCATCAATCAGAAATGGTAAAGATGAAATAACAACAGACCCCTCAGAAACACAAAAAATCCTCAACAAATATTACAAGAAATTTTTCTCTCGGAAATATGAAAATCTGAAGGAAATTTATTAATACTTGGAAGAACGCCGCCTACCAAGGCTTAGCCAGAACATAGTGGAAATGTTGAACAGGCTTATATCAAGTTCTGAAATAGCAATAACTATAAGAAATCTCCCTAAAATGAAAAGTCTTGGGACCAGATGACTTCACGTCAGAATTATAGCAAACCTTTAAAGAAGAACTACTATGTATATTACTAAACCTCTTCCAAAATATAGAAAAAGAAGGAATACTACCCAACACATTCTATGAAGCAAACATCACCTGGATCCCTAAACCAAGGAGCGACCCAACAAGAAAAGAAAACTATAGACCAATATCACTAATGAATATTGATGCAAAAATATTTAACAAGATACTAGCCAACAGAATCCAACAACACATCAAACAAATTATACACCAGGACCAAGTGGGCTTTATCCCAGTGGTCTCAAGACTGGTTGAATATATGTAAATCTGTTAATGTAATTCAGCACATAAACAAATTAAAAAATAAAGACCATATGATTCTCT
>CAUYON010016768.1:0-18518 GCA_963573935.1 Arctocebus calabarensis
CAATCTTAACTACTTTCATCAAACTGATTAACATAGCCTTCCTGGCATTTTCTCAATTATTGTATGAAGACATTTGTATTCTGCATTTAGTAAGGTTCGCCTGTACCCTTCTAGCCATTCGATCCTATAATTCCTTTCCTAGGTATATACCCAGAAGACCAAAAATCACATTATAACATAGACATCTGTACCAGAATGTTCATTGCAGCCCAATTCATAATTGCTAAGTCATGGAAGAAACCTAAGTGCCCATTGATCCACAAATGGATTAATAAATTGTGATCTATGTATACCATGGAATATTACGCAGCCGTAAAGAAAGATGGAGACGTTACCTCTTTCATGTTTACATGGATGGAGCTGGAACATATTCTTCTTAGCAAAGTATCTCAAGAATGGAAGAAAAGTATCCAATGTACTCAGCCCTACTATGAAGCTAATTTATAGCTGTCGTATGAAGGGTAAAACTCAACTATAACACAAGAATGTAGGGAATGGGGCAAGAGTTGGGAGGGGAGGTGGGAAGGGAGGGTGCAGGGAGGGAAGTGGTCGGGCCACGCCTACGGTGCATCTTAGAAGGGTACAGGTGAACCTTACTAAATGCAGAATACAAATGTCTTCATATAATAACTGAGAAAACACCAGGAAGGCTATGTTAATCAGTTTGATGAAAGTAGTTAAGATTGTATATGAAACCAGCATGTTGTACCCCTTGATTGCACTATTGTACACAGCTATGATTTAATAATAAAGACAATAAAATAAAATAAAATAAAAAAAGAAAAGTCCAAAACAATGGATACTGTGGTGAAAAGGAAACATTCCATACATTGTCAGCAGGAATTTAAAATGTTTCAGATGCTATGCAAATTGTATGGCAGTTCCATAAAAAATTGACAATAGCTTTAGCATATGACCTGGAAATTCTACTTCAGACTATTTAGCTCCCCAAATGAAACCATGGTCTATGAGATATTTCCAAACTTATTGCAATAACGAGATCATTTCAAAAAGTAACATGTGGAAGTGTCTCAAGTATCCATCCATGGATTAAAGGATGAGTAAAATGTGACTTATACAAATGGTAGAATATTAGTGAGCCTTAAAAAGAAGGAAATTCTGACACATGCTATGATAGGACTGGATCTTGAAGACATTAGGCTAAGAGTAGGGAAAGGGGCACGGAAGGAGAGAAGAGTGGGGAGACGGATGGAGGGATAGTAATTGGTGGGACCACACCTACGGTGCATCTTAGAAGGGTACAGGTGAAACTTACTGAACACAGAATATAAAGGTCTTAACACAATAACTAAGAAAATGCCATGAACGCTATGTGAACCAGTTTGATGAAAATATTTCAGATTGTATATGAAAGCAGCACATTGTACCCCATGATTACATTAATATACACAGCTATGATTTAATTTAAAAAATTTAAAAAAAGACAAATGCTGTTATTATTCCACTTACAGGAGACACTTAGAGTAGTCCAAATCCTAGAGAAAGAAAACACAATGGTGGTTGGCAGGGGCTGGGGCAAGGAGGAATGAGAAGTTATTGCTTAAGCTTCAGTTTATAAAACGAAAAGGGTTATAGAGATGGGTATTGGTGGTAGCTGCTCCATTATGACTGTACTGAACCATACACTTAAAAATGGGTAAGATGGTACATTTATGTTATGTGCATTTTGCCGCAATAAAAAAAGAATGAAAGAACGGAACATCGAGGAACCATTGCAACAGAACAGAAGGTGAAGTCTAATAACAGTCCTAGCATTACTGCCATTAAAATGATTCGAAGATGAAGTTTTTTGAAGAGTACAATTGACTGACCTGTTTTGAAAGTTGCTTATGGTCCACGAAATCAAATGATTCAATCAACACAAAAAGTGTCTCAACGTGACCAGCTCAGTCAGGTGAAAGGTAAAGAATTTTGACTCACGGTAACTACACAAACACATTGAGTCCATTACTGAAAGTGTCTTTCTAAGTACTTAGGTCCTTGTGCATAACAAAGATCTTACATTAAATTCATTTGTGTCTTTAAAAAATTGATGCATATACCTTTCACCACACACTTAGAGCATTTCAATGTCACTGGCAGCTGGGAAGAAAAGCCCTGTCACTGTCACAGGTGATTGTTTTTAAGGAGCTTTTCATTTTAGCCAGATAATTGACTCTATGCTTGCTTCACACGAAGCTAACACATTGCTTATTGCTTTCCAGAAGATCTGGCCCCTTGCAAAACAACGTGTTCCATACACTATTGTTTTCCGTTATTATAGAATACTTCAGCTGTGAGAGGAGAGACGTGGTTCTATTCTTATAGAAATAGTGCTGACCAGGAGCTGCTGTTGGATTTAACTGCCTTTACAAATTAAGTGTGTTAAGGGTTATACCATACAGTATGGAGCTCTGAAATACTAAAGGAACTCAGAAGCTTGTTTTGTTATAATATTCACTTTTCTAATCTCTTGCAGGCTCTAACAGAGAGTGTTACAATCTTCAAGAGAAAGGTGGCTAACTTGAGCCCTTCAGGTGACTGTGCTGTTTGTCTTTCCATTGGGCTCACTAGCTTTCATGGTGTCATTGTCACAGTTCTCCCAGGAGACTGGAAACTACACTGCACAAATGTTTTCTCTCTCCAGGGCTCATCAAGCAAATGCATATATTTGGCAACTACACTGTTCTCCGTACTGCTTTACTTCACTGGTTAAAGACCACCTGCTCTGCATTGAGACTGGGTAGCATCAGTGAATGTGGGAAAAATTACAAAAGACAGGTGACAATTACTAGAGACTTCCAGGAATCAGGGGTCAAATGCTTCATTTCATCCTAAGGATTTCAGATGTGCTTTAGAACAGGTGGATCACTTTAAGAATAGATGACCTAATCTTGGATTAGTACATCTCAGTACTCATTGGAAGAAAAAAATCTGTTTATTACTCAAAATGCATCAAACTGGGCTCAGCACATTTACTCAGCGGCTAGGGTGCCAGCCATATACATTGGAGCTTGCTGGTTCGAATCTAGCCAGGGCCTGCCAACAACCAAAATATAGCTGGGCTTTGTGGTAGGCACATGTGTCCCAGCTACTTGAGGGGCTGAAGCAAGAGAATCCAAAGACTTTGAGGTTGCTGTGAGCTGTAATGCCATGACACTCTACCCAGGGTGATAGCTTGAGACTGTCTCCAAAAAAGAGAAAGGCATCAAATGGAAATCACAAGGTATAATTGAAAAGTTTGCATTTCTAACATTTCCACTGCCTTTAAGTTTTTCTTCCCTCATGTGAACAATATTTCCCTTTCTGAAATATTAAGTTAATATGTACTAATATTTCATAGCAACTAAATTAATTTCATGTCAATAATTATCAATGTATTAATATCTAAGAAAGATTTTCAAAACAAGAGATCGTCAAAACAAGGCCCAGTATTACTGGGCCATCTTCTCGCACAAAACTTTGATCAAATTTACTCCTAGAATTTCAAATTTCTGAATACTTAAAATCTTTTACTTTAAAAGACAAGTTATCCCCTTAACTTCAGACCATCTGCTGAACACATGCACGTCCCTGCCAATTGCAAGGATGAGTTGTACAACTTGGAGCGGAAGGTTTCAGCTGGGAGTCATTCCAGTAGTTTAGAGAGATGCTGTCAGCCCTAGAACCAGAGCAATAGCATCAAGAAGGGAAAGGAGAACATGAAAGAAACATCCCTAAGATTGAAGACTTAGGACTTTGAAAACTACAGTATGTTGGAAAAATAGAGGTGATGGGTATAGAGAACATGGGGAGAGAAGAAGATACAATAATATAGAAGAAATAATGTGAATAGTTTTAGAATTGATAATTGACTGGTCTTGAGAACCTCCAGGTGAAGTTAGGGTCAGACTATAACAGCCTAAAAGCTAGGTGAGAATTTGAGGTTTGAATAGAAATCATGGTCATGAACGATATTACCTGTGAGAACATGTAGAAACATAATGAACAGAAAACACAGGATCTCCTGTTTCATCATTCTTTGTAGTCATCATCTAATTGGTTTTCATTATGATTCAATTGTCTGTTTTAAAATAGCACAGTTTTTATATATGATTAAGAAAATGAATAACAGTAATTTAACCATCACAAGTATCATAACATAAAAATCACTTACATCAAAACTAAATGTGGCACCTTTTATAGTCCTAAAAAAGGCTTGGCAAGAAAAATGAAGCAGTATATTTACATGTTTTAATTCCTGGAAGGTGTTTGACAGGGAGAAATGAGATCACAATTCCTAGCTTGGAATTTTACCAAGCCACTAAAATTAACCCTCCTCTTATATCCATGGATTAAAAAAATTCATTAATCCCAGCAGGGGAGAAAACAGCAGACTAACTTGGGCATTTTCAGCATCACTGCCTATGATACTCCTTTAGCTACCTACAGAGAGGCAAGGGCAAAAGTTAAGTTAAATAAAAGGCCTGAATATATTTTTGTTCAGGCATGTAATCATGTTTTTCCACTGCTAAGTTTCTTTGATGAGGAAAGAGATATTGGTATCCCAATAGCATCAGCTTCATTTCTTCTGTAAAATCATTAACAAGAGTACTGTCGCCTATGACAGCCCATCGCTGCCTTTGAACAAACAAGCCCATTCAGGGTGCTGGAGGCAATCGGCAGTTGTCTCACAACCACAGTTACACGTGTTGCCCATTTTCCTCTGAGAATTATCTTCCACAGTGAGAAAAATAAGTGAGAATTAAAAGGCATGATAGTTTTATCTAGCGTGGGCATAAGAATAGACCTGGGATTATTAATATCAAAATTGATGAACTTTGCAAAATAAGAGCTTGACACTTCCTTTTGAAATCAGACTTTGCAAATATTCTAGGTAACTTATTTTGATGTTTTGCTTCTCTCAGAACTGTGGATTCAGTGCCTCACATGTTTTATCTCCTGCCATGGAAATAAAGTTGACCTTACCTTCCGTTTGCGACTCTGATTTCTTATATACACTTCTGATATTGAAGGTAGCAACATATTATAACTAATTGTCTCCTTTCACTTTTCCCCTTTAGACCATGAACAGTTTAAGGAAGGGATTATTCTTTTTCTCTTCTTTTGGTTTCCCACAATATATCCATGGTATATATCCACAGCAATGTGACATTTTCTTCTCTTTTTGGTCTTTAATGTTTCAGAAATGAAAGTGAAACAGAGCTAAAGGATGTCAGGTTTTATTATCTGTGTAGAAATATTTGTATTTAATTGAATTTTAGATATAACTGAGCTAGTTTTGCAACAGAACACTGCCTACATAAAAGAACTTCCAACAATAGCCGCGCGTTGTGGCAGGTGCCTGTAGTCCCAGCTACTCGGGAGGCTGAGGCAAGAGAATCACCTAAGCCCAAGAGCTGGAGGTTGCTGTGAGCTGTGACAGCACAGCACTCTACCGAGGGTGATAAAGTGAGACTCTGTCTCTATTAAAAAAAAAAGAGAGAGAGAGAGAGAGATAAAAGAACTTCCAATGGAAGTACTTTAAATGGTTTGGAGATGTGCTCAGATGTTGACTCCCTGGACCATCACGTAGCTGCATCCTCAGTGTGAACTACAGACATTTTTCAACACAGGTAAAGATACGAGAATGGTTGAAATGTACTTTTTTTTGGTGATGCTAAGAGTAAGTCATGATGTTGACCTAAAACATTTTCCTATAAAAGGAAAATGTTATGACAATTAAATTATATTGTCAGGTTATATATGAAGAGAGCAAAACTTTAAAAATATTTTTGCTTTCTGTATGTATATTGGCAAATAAGCTATCATAACCTTAGCAGGCGTCAAGTTCAGGCATAACATTGGGGGTAGCTGTCTTGCAGGCATAATATTTTATTGATTGTTCACTTTCATGAAATCAGTTACACATTAGTTGTTCACACAACCATAGATTGAGCTGTAGTGTTAGCATAAAGGCCAAATAGCAGATACAGAGATGTTATTTCAAGCTAAGTATCAAGGAAGGCAGGGAACATGAGCAAGACTGTTCTTCAGGTGACCTTGGACTCTTCCCTTCCCTTTTCTCTCTTAAAGGTCTCAAAAATAACTATAGAATGTGCTAGCAAGCAGCTTTCTGAGGGAAGAAGGAACTGACTGGAACAGCCCAGGCTCTATCCCTGCCCCTATTGGAACAGGAAATCCTTCAACACTTTAGCCCACCAGATAGTGTGACCCCTGGGGTATAAATTTTGGGCAGACTGCCTTCCAGGGTCTCTCACCTGCAGCTCACGGTGCACACATAGCTGAATTTCCAGATACCCTGGGCAGCTTTCCTGAGCTTTAGACGTGCGGCTCACCTTAAATCCTAAGTCTCTACCACCCTTCTCTGCCTATCTGGGAATGATAAAGTAAATTACTTCACTTATGTCGTGTGAGTATTTTTTCTCACCAGATTCATGCAAATGATAGAAGTTGAAGCTCAAAGTGCACCCGACTGAAGGGTCTGGACTCTGTCTTCTGGTGATTGGCACGGGGATGGTCTTGCTGTTCTCTGTGCAGTGGTAGTCCTCCCCTGGGGCTTGGAACCAGTACACAGAACCTACTTCATGGTGCGGAGGAGGGAAGATGACGATTGAAGTGTCTGGGTCAGAGGAGGTCACAGTCAACCACAGGGCAAGTATCTGGGAAACTAGGACCAGTCTGCAATTTCCAGAGGCTAGGACCCAATTATAGATCAGAAGTTCAGAGATTTAACTCAGAGGTCAGGGAGCTTGTCAGTTGTAACCAGTTGTCAGGAAGAAGAGGACGGTCTAGGAATAAATCATTTGCCTGGAGTAAATAGCAAGGTCAGAGGAGGCACAAGGTCTAGAATTCAAACCAAAAAAGCATGACTTAAGAAACCAACTCTCAAATCTGTTGGTATAACCCAAAGGCGTTTTGACTTAAACGTTCTTAATGCTTTCTCCATGCCTTCTGTCCGGACAGAGGGAAGACTCAACTAGAGATAGCTCCAGATCCATTCTGACAGCCTTCTATTTATTTAATATGGTTCATTGCATCTTCAGCTTCTTTCTATACCAATCATTTCCCTTATTTCTCTATGGCAGCCTCATTGGGCTACTAGCTTTTCCTTGATGATATCTAGTGTTCTCAGGGCGTTCACATTGGCTATTGACTCCATGACTCCTCCTCCATGACATTGCAACATTCACCCCCACCCCTTGGTCTCTATTCTAGTACTCACTGAGGTCATGACTCCTCCCCCAGGATGGGACACCATTCACTCCCCCATGGTCTCTATTCTAGGACTCACTGAGGTCACAACACCTCTCCAATGACATTGTACCATTCACCGCCCCCATGGTCTCTATTCTAGTACTCACTGAGATCACGACTCCTCCCCCATGACATTACACCATTAACTTCCCCATGGTCTCTATTCTAGTACTCAATGCGGTCATGACTCCTCTCCCATGACATTACACCATTCACTTCCCCATGGTCTCTATTCTAGTACTGAGGTCATGACTCCTCCCCCATGACATTGCACCATTCACCTCCCCATGGTCTCTATTCTAGTATTCACTGAGGTCATGACTCCTCTCCTATGACATTGCACCATTCACCTCCCCGTGGTCTCTATTCCAGTATTCACTGAGGTCTTTCTTAACAGCCCTACATAAAATAAAACCAACACATCAGTTTCCAGCCCTTCCCCTGTTTCATTCATTCTTAAGTCCTCTCCCTATACTGTTGCTTGGCACCTTATATTCACAAATTGCTTATTTGTGAACAGACTGTAAGTTCTATTTGAGTAGAGAATTTGTTTATTCCCCATCTTATCCCCATAACACGGAAAGAAGGATAACACATAATATTTACTTAAGGAATACACAAATGAAAATATTAAGTGCTAGTTACAGCCAGCTGGAAATGTGATAAATGGGGACATAGACCATGAGGAGGTGAATGGTGCAATGTCTTAGGAGAGGAGTGGTAACCTCAGTGAGTACTAGAATAGAGACCATGGGGAAGTGAATGGTGTCCCGTCATGGGGGAGGAGTCGTGACCTCATTGAGTACTAGAATAGAGACCAAACACAGAGTGACAGAAAATGAAGAGGATTCTGAGTGTAACTAGGGTGACCATAGGTTCAGACATTTTAGGACTAGACTTGTTGTACAATTATAGTTCTAATAAATTATTCATAGTGCTCTTGTTTACCCTCATATTATTCTGGTTTTGATAGTAATTGAAGATCACTTTAAGTATATTGTTTCGAGAAAGCATGCATGAAATAAAAGCAAATAATAGGTGAGTTTTGACTATGTTTTAAAGTGTAAACACCTGAAGGTTTTTTTGATTGGCTCTTTATCCATTGAAACTGCATTTGCCTCCAGTGAAGACTAATCTCTAAGGCAATCACTGCAAATGAAAATGCTCTGGCAGCCACCTAGATAACAGAGATGGGTGGAAAGGGAAGATGTGAAGACATGGGGACATATGAAGGCTATGTGTGAAGAGCTAGATTTCCACGTGCCATCTACCCAGGCAGCTGCCATGCATCCATAGCAGAGTGTGTTGCCATGTTAACATACAACTGCAATAGCACCATCTAGTTTTTGAGGCAGAGTTTCACTCTCTTGCCCAGGCTAGAGTGCCATGGCATCAGCCTAGCTCACAGCAACCACAAACTTCTGGGTTCAAGGGATCCTCCTGCTTCAGCTTCCCTAGTAGCTAGAACCATAGGCAACTGACATGACACCTAGTTATTTTTCCTGGTTTTTTTCATAGAAACAGGGTCTCACTTTACACAGGGTGGTCTCAAACTCCTGAACTCAAGTGATCCTCCTGCCTTGGCTCCCCAGAATGCTAGGATTATAGCCATGAACCACCACACCTGGCCATCAATCTTCCACATTATAAAGAAGAATTTTAAGTCTAAATTTTTATGTAAAATCTTCAAATTTTTAACTGTTGACAACTAATTCAAAAGTTTTAAAATACCATATAAGCAAAACAAATCACAACTTCTGTCAAGATGTAGTCTGTGAGCTTAGGTTCAAAATATGATCTATAAAAAGATCATATAATGTGTTTAAGATTCACCTCTCATGTCTATGAATAAAGAACTGGGCTAAAAAGAATTTAAATTGCTTTTTTTTAAGGTTTCAAGATCTATATTTATAGGCAACATTTTTACCTTTTGAGGTAAAAGGTAAAAGATCTGTATTTATAGGCAACATTTTTACCTTTTGAGATAGACCTTGCTCAGATGGTATAAGGATGTGAGCATGATATTATTTTGTTTTGGATTTGTTTTGTTTTCAGTTTTCAGAAAATTTGGTGAGGGCCTTCTCTGCACATTCAAGGAATGTTGACTAGAAGTAAAAGTAAAAAATAAAAAAGTCTCAAGACAGAAAGCATAATGGATTTGGAGCACAAAGGAAGTGTTAAAGAAAAGAACAAGAAAAGAAGACAATGGATCAAGTTGAAACAACCCTATTGGGAAAAAAAGAAATTATTCAAGTGCTGAGGCTTGGAAAATGTTGGTATTTTAAATAATTATATGGTTCTCTGGTGGGTCATAGATAAAATGGAAAACTAAGTTATGGGTAACAAAGTTGATAAGTTATAAAACCCCCATGATGAAACTATTATCACTCTTGGGCAATCTACATTAATCATATTGAAGCTGGTAGTTGCTCTAAAAGGTAAACAGTGAAGAAAATATCTTTCTAAAGAACAAGTCGCAGATTCAAACTCCATCAGTTTTCCGTTCTGTTAACAGAAGTTAAGTTGATGTTGTCTAAACAAGTTCAACATACTGGAGTCTCAAAACAAAAAAAATCAGGACAGAGAACATTCAATTCCTACATTTAAAAAATATCACTGTGTTTTTGTTGACCTTGTGAATGGGAGAGAACAGTTTTAAACAGAGGTCAAAATAAGCAATTCAAACTTTGGTGTCCACTTAGATGTACAAAGCTACAGAGAATAGGCTCCCAACATAATGAGAAAAATCTAAAAAAAAAAAATGAAGTTATAATTTTTTCTTAAGTCCATCCAAGAGCTAGTGTCACAAGATACCCAACTGTTCTGAAATCCAAAAAGGGAAAATCACTTCCAAGAATAAAACTGGACCCAAATACCATTTCATCTGTGACTGAGTACAAGAGGAGGAGATAACAAAAAGTAAGTCTGCTGTTGCACAGAAGCTCCTTCACGGAGAGCTTACCTGGGTTCTTAGAATAACTACTGGTGCCATGTAAGAAGCTGTCAAGAATTGGAGCAAGGCCATGGAGATGCCTGCCAGCTGCATGGAGGGTCATCAGACACCAAGTCCTGCTTACAGCTTCTGTATGTGAATAAAAAGTCTTACAGACTGGAGGGGAAACACAAAGCCACGTCCAGGACACACAGGCAAAGGCCCATTGCAACTAGAAGAGAAATAGAAAGTTAACTCTTTACTTCTGGAAAAGGCAAGGAACCATCTGTATACAAAATCCTGTTTTGGGTGCCGTGTAAAGATCTCCTAATGGAAATGTTGAGGAACTTGCAGTAAAGAGCAAATATAAGGAAATAAAAGCAAATGACAAGGAAATGAGGGAAAGAGATACTGAGAAAACCCAACACCAAGAGCCAAGCATTTTGAAATTACTCTGACCGAGGCCCAGCTAGAACAGGAGAGAAACCCTTCTTCTACTAAAGTATAGCACAGTGTACCAAGTAATAGCAGGTTATCACCAAGAGAGAAACAGAAACCAAGAGTCTCTCTCTCTGGCAATGGTATTCCGTGATGGCTAAAAGCTGGGGATAGGTGACTAATTCTGAGAGAGACTGCCTATCACTTCAGCCCCCACAAAAGTGCCAGCCTACTAAGAGAGGAATCTGGAGCATTTATTTGATCCACTGAAAATTATCACAGCAACAATACAACTCAGAGTAGCTCAAAAGACAATATTAATCTTCTGATAAAAAAAAAAATGATCAAATCCCCAAGTGTAAATATGGCTTTTCTCAGTCTTAAGTGTCCTGCTTCTTATCTAGCATCAAACAAGATAATTATTAACAATTACACAACACATCAAAAGCATGAAAAAAAACTTCATAGTCAAAACTCAAAGCAATCAAAAGATCCAAATTCATAGATAATCAGATCCTAAAAGTATGAGAAAGAATCTTTAAAATGATTATAAAATAATAAGTTTTAAAAGATGTGATAAAAAAGATAAAACAAATAAACTGATGTTAAACAGCAATAAAGGAAAACTTTAAGAAAGTATCAAATGGATACTTTGGTCAAAATAAAACATGATATTGAATGATACTAGCTATGAGTAATTCCTTTGGTGACCTCATTATTTAACTTGAAATGGTTAAGGAAAGAATAACATGAATTTTAAAATACATTAACAGAAGTTACCCAAACGAGAGTGCTGAGGCTAAGATGGCTGAGTAACAGTTTCTGTGCAGCCAGGTGCAGTGAGAGTGGGGGGAGAGGACCCCAGGCATCTCTGGCCAGTGGGTTTTGCCCAGAGGCTTCCCCTTGGTGATACAGGAAGTCAGTGAGAGACTTCTGGACCCCAGAAGGAGGACAGAAGCAGTGGAAAACTGGCAAGTGGTGGGTGCGTTTGTTCGGTCAGAGGCTGCCTGCAGCTGCAACCATAGCAACAGCGAGATTACAAGCAGGAAAAGCCTTACCTGGGGGCTGTTTTGGTTTTTTTGGATTCGGGTATTCGATTGAACTCCCTTGGGAAATCTTGGGCCAACTTGTGTATGACTTTGGGTGTTGTCTGGGGTCCCTGGACTGAGCGGCTGAGCCGAAAAGGAGCTAATATCCTTCAGCTGTGGGATGCCCCTGCGTGTTGCAGCACCAGGATGGGCCGGAGACCTTGGGGGAGTAATCTAGTGACTGAGCTGCCCAAAGGCCAAGATTGAGACACTGGGCAAGTGTGGAGATCCGAGTGTTTGGCAGATTAACAGCCTTGGCCCTCAGGGGCATGGAGGGAGACTGGATTTGGGATAAGCAGGCAGCCACACCAGGAGAGATCCCAGGGATAAGTGCTTTCCCTGGAAAGCTTTTGCTTGGCTAAGGTTCATGTCTTAGAGTGTCTTTTGAGTGAACTGAGGAGACATTGGGCTCCCAAGTCTGCAGGGTCTGAGAAATCAGCAGAGGCCTCCAGTCTCCATTTTGTAGAGCTGTATGAACATTGTGATTAACCTCTCATACCTCAGAAGATCACCTGTTGCCCGGTCAATATTTAGCAAGATATATATACTGTTTGGTTTTTTGGTTTGGGGAGGGGTTGTTTTTTCTTTTTGTTTTCTTAATTTCAACAGTTTCCTTCACATTTTTTTCTATTTGTTTTTTCACTATTCTAGTTTAAATCCAATCTTCCCTTTGCCTTCTTAAACAATTAGAATTTCATTTTTGCTAGTGTTTCTGCCCCTATTTTTCCCCCTAATTTTATCCCATAAGGGTTTTTGCTTGTTTGTTTCAGTTTGATGTATAGTATTTTTGTCTTTCCTCTATACCTGGTGGAGGTGAGGTACTATGTCTGAGCTGGCTGACAAAGAGCTCAACAGCATTTTTCCTCAAGGGAATCACCCAACCCAGCACACCCAGAGGTTGAGGGTCTTTAAGGTTGGGTCATAGAACCCTACTATACACCTATATTACTCCTGTTTCTTTCTTTCGGTGCCTTTCTTCTTTATGTCAATATTTCCTTTTACTCACCCCTCTTCTATCAATTTTTTTTTCTTTTTAAAATCTTTTTTCCCTTCTTGCTCTTCAATCTTCTTATCCTTCTGGTCTCATACCAAAAGGACTCATTAAAACTTTAGGCCAGCAGCACAGTGACTCAAAGAGCAAGAAGAAGTGAACAGAAAATTAGGGTAAGGAAACAGATACAAGAAAGCAGTCATGAAAAATAATCAGCAGAAAAATCCTGGCAACATGAAATACCAGTCTAGAGTAACCCCTTCTAGGGAACATGAGATAGCTATAGCAGAGAATTCCTCCTATAAAGAAATGTTAGAAATGACAGAAGGGGAATTTAAAATACAGATGATGAAAACAATTAAGGAAATTTCTGAGAAAGTGGAAAACAATCAAAAAACAATGAAAGAAATTGCTGAGAAAGTGGATGATAACCAAAAGGAAATTCAAAAACAGAATCAAATAAGAAATGAACAATGTGAAGAATATAGAAAGGATATAGCAGAGTTGAAGGAACTGAAGCAGTTAATTAGGGAACTTAAGGATGCAATAGAAAGTATCAACAACAGAATAAATCATGCAGAAGAAAGAATCTCAGAGGTAGAAGATAAGGCTCTTGAGACAACTCGGGTAGTTAAAGAGGTCAAAAAGAAGAGAGAGAAAGCAGAACATTCACTGACAGAATTATGGGACTCTATGATGCATTCAAACATATGAGTTATAGGTATCCCAGAAGGGGAAGAAGAATTCCCCAGAGGAATGGAAGCCATTTTAGAGAATATCATAAATGAAAATTTCCCAAATATCACCAAAGATTCTGACACATTCCTTTCAGAGGGATATCGGTCCCCTGCTCACCTCAACTCAAAAAGAGCTTCTTCAAGGCATATTGTGATGAATTTATCTAATGTCAAGACAAAAGAAAAGATTTTTCAAGCTGCCATGAGTAAGTGCCAACAGAACTACAGGGGCAAACTTATCAGGGTGACTGCGAACTTCTCTAAACTTTTTGAACCAGAAGACAATAGTCATCATTCAGAAGTTACCCAGACTGAGACATTAAAGAGATTAATGAGTGAAAAATATATAGTGCATCTGAGAGTTGGGGTACAGCATCAAAGGGACTAACATAGGCATCCCCAAATAAAAAGAGATACAAAGATGGCAGAAGGAATTTGTAAATATTTCACAGTCAATGAGAATGAACAGCATCAAAATATGTTTCTACCAAACTCACAGTAACAAAGATAAGAATTTCTTTCCTCTTTTTTTTTTTTTTTTAGACAGAGCCTCAAGCTGTCACCCTGGTTAGTTTGCTGTGGCATCATGGCTCACAGCAACCTCCAATTCCTGGGCTCGAGCGAGTCTCCTGCCTCTGCCTCCCAAGTAGCTGGGATTACAGGCACCCACCACAATGCCCAGCCATTTTTTGGTTGCAGCCATCATTGTTCTTTGGTGGGCCCAGGCTGGATTAGAACACACCAGCTCAGGTGTATGTGGCTGGTGTCTTAGCCCATTGAGCCACAGGTGCTGAGCCCAAAGATAAGAATTTCATCAGACATCTCATCAAAACTATTCAAGCTAGAAGAGAGTAGAATAACATATTTAAGATATGGAAAAGAAAGCTATCATTTTTGAATTTCCCTCAAAAATGAAGAGTAAGTGGAAAACTTTTTTTCATGTAAAACCTAAGTGAATTGATTTCCAGAAGCTGGCAGAGATAATATAACAGTCTTAAACTTTGATCTACACAAAGAAATAAAAGTATTCAGAAATACTCAGAATGAGGATGATTATATAAGATGATTTTTCTTGCAGAGACCGTGGGCAGAGAGAAGAAACCAGTAAGGAAGGTGCAATAGGGCTGCAGAATGAGGAGCTGCAGCCGGAGCTCCCGGTTGTTAATTTGTAGAAGTGGATAAAACTGATTTTGGAAGATAGGGTAACTACAGCTGTGGAAAGAGTATGCTCATATTAGAAAAAGATCGGATCAACTGGGATATATCCACAGTGGACTTTATTGTTAGCAGAAAAACTTTTCAGCATGTAGGTGAACCGTGACACTCATTTGTTTGGAAGGGAGGGGCAAGATGGTCAACTAGAAGCAGCTTCCGACAGAGGCTCCTGTCCAAAAGGAAAGATAACCTTCAGAAACTGCTCAATTGAGCTGAAGATTGAGAGCCCAGCCGAGAGAGAGAGAAGTGATAGCCGCAGGTCACCTCCGAGGCTAGCTGCGACATTTGCGACGTCTGTGACATTTCAGGCAGGAAAACTGAACTAAAATTTTCTCCCATTCTGAACTTCCGTGACACCCTTCCCCCCTTACCTAACATGCCAGAAGCCTGACCTCAGCTGAAACTGAGGGAGGAGGACTTGAGTGGCGCCCACTCTCCCTATCTGCCAGATCAGGTGGTCTGCCAAGTAAGAGACTCAGGGCCCCACCGAGCCCCAGCCAGCCCCCAGAGCAGGGATGCTGTTGGGGCCCCATGCGGCTCTGATCTGTGCCTCACTGGGCCTCAGTCTGGCACCTGCAGCATCCAGGAACTCGCCACCAGCAGCCAGGAACTCTGCCGGGACTTCTGCACCCCCTGATTTGTACCCCACCGGGCCTTAGCCCACCACAAGCAGCAGCCAGGAAGTCTGCAGGGTCTCTCCCATGGTGCCGATCTGTGCCCTGCCAGGCCTCAGCCCACTGCCCACCAAGACCCCTCCCCATCCGTGCCCCAGGCCCACCACCCACAGTGGCCAGGAACTCCACTCCACCAGGACCCCCGCGTAGCACAATTGGCACCCCACTGGGCTTTGACCCACTGCCAGCAGCAGCCAGGAAGTCCACTGGAACTCCCTCCCGGGCTATCTGTGCCCGCCCAGCCTTGGCCTCACGCCAGCCAGGACCCTCACCTGGCTCCGATCCCTGCCCCAGGGTCTCCAATCCCTCCCACCGTGCACAGTGGCCAGGAAATGCACACCACCAGGAACCCTGCTGGGCCTTGACCAGATGCCAACAGCAGCCAGGAAGTCCACTAGGACTCCCTCCCTGGGCGATCTATGCCCTGCCTGGCCTCGGTCTGCCACACACCAGGATGCCACATGGCTCTGATCCACACCCTCTGGGACTTGGCCCTCTGCTTGCAGCAGCTGGGGACTCTGTTGGGCCATGGCTCCCTGCCTGAACTGCTGTGGCCAGGGACCCAGCTGAGGCCCCCACACCGGGCCTTTGCCTGCCGCCCACACCAGCCAAGGGCTCCGTCATGAACCTGCCAGGCCTCCACCTGCCTGCCTGGGTAAGGAATTCTGGGAGCCACATAACCCGCCTCCTCCCCTACCTTCTCTGCCTCTGCACCGGCCCCACCCATCTGGCCAGGAACCTAGGAGGCTGCGTGACCCATGCCCTACCTCCAGAGCCCTCCTCTCAGCCAGACACTGCTGGAGACAAGAGCTCCCTTTTCAAAGACCACCAGTGCCCCATCCCACCATCCCATGCCCTGCTGCTTGATCCAGGCATGCCACACTCCAGAGCTACTCTTGCAACCAGAACTCCCTGGGTGGGGCAGTACCAGAGGAGCTACACGAGGTCACTCCCTACAAAGATCCAGTAACAACAGAGTTATTCTGCCAGGGTCTCATCTGGGAGAGACACCTCCCCAACTCTGAGGACAGTCATAGGCTATAGTGAAAAGGAATCATGAGGCAAAATCAACAGAAAAACTCTGGCAATATGAATAATCAGAGTAGATCAACTCCCCCAAGGAACGACAAGGTAGATACAAGCATAAGATCCCTTGCATAAGCAAATGGCTGAGATGTCAGAAGTTGAATTCAGAGTCTGGATAGCAAATAAGATCAGCGAAATGCAGGAAAAGATGGAATTAGACTTTCTAGCAGTAATCCAAAAGATGACCCAAAAGATGTCTCACAAACTGAATGAATTCAAAGACAAAATGACCAAAGATTTTGACACATTGAGACAAGAAGTTGCAGCCCTCAAAGATCTGAAAAATAGAGTAGAATCCCTCAGTAACAGAATGGAGCAAGCAGAAGAAAGGATTTCTGACATGGAAGACAAACCTTTGGAACGCTCCCAAACTTCCAAAGAAGAAGAGAAATGGAAGGCAAAAATGGATCATTCACTCAGACAGCTCTGGGATAACTCGAAGAAAACCAATATTTGCCTTATAGGGATACCTGAAAATGATGAAGTGGCGTCACAAGGCACAGAGTCTCTTCTTTATGAGATTATGAAAGAGAACTTTCCAGACATGCCAGGAGATTCTGAAACTCAGATAGCAGACAGTTTCAGAACCCCAGCATGACCCAATCCAAATAAGACATCCTCCAGGCACATCATAATTAAGTTCACTAAAGTTAATATGAAGGAAAAAATTCTGAAAGCAGCCAGATGTAAGAAATCCATTACCTACCAGGGGAAGATTGTTAGAATAACTTCAAATCTCTCTTATCAAACCTTTCAAGCTAGAAGAGAATGATCATTGACTTTTAATCTCCTAAAATAAAAGAACTTTCAACCCAGGATCCTGTATCCAGCTAAACTGAGTTTCATCTATGATGGAGAAATTAAATACTTCAATGACATCCACATGCTGAAGAAATATGCTATAACTAAACCAGCTTTCCAGGATATTCTCAGACCTATCCTCCACAATGACCAGTGCAAACCTCCACCACAAAAGTAAACTCACCCAGAAAGTATTTATCAAATTTCATCTTCTACAGTGATGAAAGGATTAAAAATTTCCACTGGACTTTCTAAAGATTTATCATTACTTTCAATTAATGTGAATGGTTTAAATTGTCCTCTAAAGAAGCATAGGTTGGCTGACTGGATAAAAAAAATCAGGCGAGACATCTGCTGCATACAAGAATCTCGTTTTACCTTAAAAGAAAAATTTAGACTCAAGGTGAAGGGATGGTCATCTATATTCCAGGCAAATGGAAAACAGAAAAAAGCAGGTGTTGTAATCTCATTTGAAGATACAATAGGCTTTAAACCAACCAAAGTAAAGTAGGATAAAGATGGACATTTCATATTTGTTAAAGGTGCCACTCAATATGATGAGATTTCAATTATTAATATTTATGCACCCAACCAGAATTTGCCTCAATTTATAAGAAAAAGCCCAATAGACATGAGTAACTTGATTTCCTCTAGCTCCATAGTAGTTGGAGATTTTAATACTCCTTTAGCAGTGTTGGATAGATCCTCCAAAAAGGAGCTAAGTAAAGAAAGTTTAGATTTAAACTTAACCATTGAACAACTGGATTTAACAGACATCTACAGAACATTTTGTCCTTTGAAATTGAATACATATTCTTCTCAGCACCCCATGGAAAATACTCCAAAATCTTAGGTCACAAGTCTAATCTCAGCAAATTTAAAAGAATAGAAATTATTCCTTGCATCTTCTCCAAACATCATGGAATAAAAGTTGAACTCAATAACAACAGGAATCTGCATACTCATACAAAAACTTGGAAGCTAATTAACCTTATACTGAAAGACAGTTGGGTCATAGATGAGATTAAGAGAGAAATTACCAAATTTTTGGAACAAAATGACAATGAAGACATGAATTATCAGAACCTCTGAGATACTGCAAAGGCAGTCCTAAGAGGGAAATTTATAGCACTGCAAGCCTTCCTCAAGAGAACAGAAAGAGAGGAAGTTAACAACTTAATGGGACATCTTAAGCAACTGGAGAAGGAAGAACATTCCAACCTCAAACCCAGCAGAAGAAAAGAAATAACAAAAAGTAGAATTAAATGAAATTGAAAACAAAAGAATTATAGAACAGAT
>CAUYON010016770.1:0-34912 GCA_963573935.1 Arctocebus calabarensis
CCGCCCGCTGCCGACTCCCCTCCCTCCTCCCGCCTCCCCTCCCTCCTGCAGCCTCCCCTCCCTCTGCAGACTCCCCTCCCTCTGCAGCCTCCCCTCCCTCCTGCAGCCTGCCTCCCTCCTGCAGCCTCCCCTCCCTCCTGCAGCCTCCCCTCCCTCTGCAGCCTCCCCTCCCTCTGCCTTCTCTCCTATACCTGCTCCTCCTCCTCCACATCTCCACCACCCACCTTCCCTTCCTGCTGTGCCTCTCCAGGAATGGATGGGCTGCCACCAGGAAAGCCCCTCTCTAGGTCCACCCATCCCTCCCAGCAGAGCTTCCCATGCCCAGTCCCTGCCTCTGCCTGTGTAGTGAACTGCACAAGCCTTGGGCTCAGCTCAGGCTTTGCTTCCCTGAAGCACCATGTGCTCTGTGGAGGGGCTGTGTCTGCTTTGTGGCTCCCACACACTGCCTAGCACAGACCCAAGGCTGCACTATGGGCTTCCAGCCTTGAATGCCAGGACAGGGCTGTGTGGGGGGCATCAGGACACCTGTCCCTGAGACATCTGTACTGTACCCCTTGCCCCACAGTGGGCACCGCTGCCGGGCTCAGCGATATTTCAGACACAGCACTCAGTACCTTAACACGTCTGGCTCGATGGCCTGGGAGCCCAGCTTCTCAAAGATCCTGATGAGGCGCGAGTGCAGGGGGTTGCTGCGGTTGGCCAGGGCCCGGTGGCAGGAGGCCATGAGGGTCCTGAGCAAGCCTGCCTCACACGCCACCTGGCGGTTCTTCTCCGATTTCACCAGGAACTGGATGTGACTGGCCAGGGAGCACTGGATCTCCTGGGAAAGCTGAGAGGGGACCAAGGCAGGCTGTGAACCTTGAGGGCAGAGACACTGATGGACTCCAGCTAGGCCTGGGAGTGGCTGTGGGGTCTGTGCTGCTGCACTGGTCCGCCTCGGGCGTTCTTCCACAGCCTGCTCCCCTGCAGGGGTGGGGGGAGTGGGAGTGTGGCAGGGGAGGGGGGTGGTGGCCTGTGCATGGGAGGACTTAGCTCCAGGGTCAGCTACTAACGAGGGAGACGCTCAAAATGGAGGCCGCACACCAACGGGTGGGCCAGGTCTGGCATTCAGACGTGCTGTGTTCCCCTACGATCCTTAAACAGTTTCAAAATTTATTGCTAACACTGAAAAGTTGGAAGATTTCGCATTAAAATCCAGCCTTGTGGCCCCTCTTAGAAGACGGGAAGAACTGGTCGTGCAAGTTCACAGCTTCACATAGAGGAGCGGGTGGCGCCCGGTGGTGACTGTGCCCCCAGGGGTCCCACACCCACCCAGCTGGGTTCACTGCAGTGACAGTTCCTGGGTTGGAGTTTGCACCCCTGGTGCAAAAGGCGGAATCCACCTGGGAGAACAAACCTAAAAGAAGAGCCCACATACACGCATGCTCTCTCTCACACACGCACACGTGTGCACATGCACACGTGCACACCCCTGCATACACACATGCTGGCTATGGCAGCCGTAGACCTCACCATGCACTTCTCAGACCACATTCAAAGTTAGCAGGCCAGCTAAAGCCACAGGTTCCAGGGAGAAGCCTTTGCTGAACCACTCTGACGCCCACGTGTCTTCCCCCTCCACCTCCCCTTCCCGCGTCCTTTGTCTGTCCCTCAGTCATAAGCACCTGCTGTCCCCGGGACAGCTGGGCTCTTATCCTACCCCCTATTTGGTTTCCTACTACTTCCTTCTCTTTATGTCCTCTGAAGCACTTGGAACAGAAGGCCCAGAGTTGGCTCAGTAAATATTACAGCAAATAAATCGCTTTCACAGTTGTCTTTTCTTTGTAAAAAGACAAACTCTTGGAATTCCATCCACAGATACATAAATAGTTTGTATGGGCTCGGAATCCCTTTACAAAAACTCTTAGAACTGTCCACATTCTTTTGTTCCTTTTTGAGACAGACTCTTACTCTGTTGCCCCAGACTGGAGTGCCATGGGAGTGCCATGGGTCAGCCAAGCTCACACAACCTCAAACTCCTGGGTTCAAGCTATCCTCCCACCTCAGCGTCCTGAACAGCTGAGACTACAGGTGCCTGCCACCATGTCCTGCTAATTTTTATATTTTCAGTAGAAACGGGTCTTACTTGGACAAGTCTCAAACTCATGAGTTTGTGAGATCCTCCTGCCTTGGCCTCCCAGAGAGCTAGGATTACAGGCATGAGCCACCGTATCCAGCCTATCTATATGCCTTTTTTATTGTTGTATAAGATGCCATCTTAAGTAAGAAGGACACAGGTTAGATTTTAAAGGAATTTTCTTCAGATGCTGCTGATGTTCTCCCAGACCTTTTTCTGCAAAAGAGCAGTGGTAAACACACCATGCTACTTCTTAATCTGGAGGAGGGCACTGCCTGGGTGCTATGGAACCCCCTACATACACATACGTGTGCCACACACATCTATATACACACATGCACACGTGTTCAGACACATCTACATATACAGATACATGTATGCACACATTTGTGCTTGCACACTGCCCATGCATGTGTGCCGACGTGCCTACAGACACGCGGACACCAGTCTGAAACCAATGAGGCCAGCTCCGTTGAGACCGCAGTTCACAAATCAAGCCCTCGTGGTCTCTAGTGGAAGCTGGAATTCAGCTGATGCTGCATCCTCGCCAGCTCCTTCCCCTTGCCCTGCTTCCCTTCTCCTGAGTCCCTCCCTTGACAAGTCCTAACACCTCTATCCATTGTCTAGCCTCCACCTCCAGGGAACCTGACCTGAGGTACCAACATCCTTTTCATATTTTATGACTTTGCCCAAGTTTGTGATTCCAACAAAAGAGATCAATGTATGATAAAGTAGAGACTGTCTAGCCCACCAAAAGAAAGCCAGGAGAAACCAAAGGGTGCCATTTGAACGCTCTGTCTAAGGGGGACGGGGGTCTGGTCTCTTCACGTCCAGCCCCTCTGTTCCTCACATTGCCTGTGAAAGCCTCCCTGGAGCTCTCCCTGCTTCCTCTCCTCCCCTCTGGCTTCAGAATAAAGTGAAGCTGAGTAAAGCTCTAGGTATTCAAAGATGAATAAGGCACTGTCTCTGCTCTCCAAGGATTCAGGAACTGAAGGTAAACAGACAAGCATGCAAACAGTTTCTACACAGTAGGAGACGTGCTCTAGCAAAGAATTTGCAGCGTCTGGGTGGCTGAGGGTCCCTGCAGCCTTGACACCTTTCACAGGCACTTCAGGCCAGGCATCCACTGGGAGGGCCAAGTTTTTTCCTGGGAGGAGACTTTTTCCCGGGTATTTTGAATGTGCCAGGCCCCTTAAGCATTTTGGCACATAGAGATCAGGCAATCCATGTGAGGAGCCCATGAGGAAGGTACCATTCCCATCCCCATTTTGCAGATGAGGCAGCAGAGCCCAGAGCAGGAGGCCACAAGGCAAGGGCAGAACCTGACTTTGACCCTGCCCTTCGTGCTCAGCATCACCTCATTTCTACCATCTCTTCTGCACATGGTAGTCAGAGTAAGTTTCTATCACTAAGAGACAGAAATATGTAAGATAGGGCTCTTCTCCAGGCTACTAAAGCAGTTTTGCAGCACATATGTTTCAAAAATTAAAACGTAGGTGGAGGCCAGGCGCAGAGCTCACACCTGTAATCCTGGCACTCTGGGAAGCCAAGGCAGGGGGATTGCTTGAGCTCAGGAGTTCAAGACTAGCCTGAACAAGAGAGAGACCCTGTCTCTACGAAAAAATAGAAACACTAGCTGGCCATTGTGGCAGGCATCTGTAGTCCCAACTACTTTGGAGTGCGTATCACTAAGGCAGAAGGATCACTTGAGCTTAAGAGTTTGAGGTTGCTGTGAGTTATGATGATACCCGGGCACTGTACCCAAGGCGACAGAGTAAGATTCTATCTCAAAAAAAAAATTTATAGGGAAACATGTATACTGCTATCATCAGTTTCTAGATTTAAAAAAAAAAAATCGGATGGGTCACACAGCCCACCCCTGTGTCCTCCCACCTGCCTTCCAGACATGGCTCCCATAGCTCTGCCTCAAACTGATGGCACTCCAGGAAATCCCTATCTCTAAGATGTCATCAGTAACATTTCTAATTTAAAACTGGGGCTGGGGTTAAATCACATTAGATTGATTTTTCAGGGGCCCATCCCTTCAAAGCAGGACATTCCCATTCTGAAACGCCACCATTTTGCCAATGTTGCCGTGGGCCTGAGCACATGGCATCAGTGCTGTGGAGGAGCATTCTCCTGCAGGAAAAATGGCCCTTCCCTTATAAACATAGTGTCTGCATGACCAGCCAGCTCTATGTAACCCAACAGGGACCCAGAAATCAAAAGTGGAGATGACAAAACAAATGCGCAGTAAATTATTCCAATTCTGGGAGGCGCCCGTATCTCAGGGGGCAGGGCACCAGCCATATACCCTAAGGCTAGCAGGTTCGAACCCGGCCAGGGCCTGCTAAACAGCAATGACAATTGCAACAAAAAAGTAGCCGGGCATTGTGGCAGGCACCTGTAGTCCCAGCTACTCTGGAGGCTAAGGCAAGAGAATCGCTTAAGCCCAAGAGTTTGAGGTTGCTGTGAGCTGTGACACCATGGCACTCTACCCAGGGCGACAGCTTGAGACTCTGTCTCAAAATAATAAATAAATTAATTAATTAATAACTCCAGTTCTATCACTTTCACTCTTTCATGTGGAAATCCACCTGAATTCCTCGGCTGCCTTGCCCAGACCTTTCTTCTGACACCCCAACAGTCCCTTCCCTCACCCATCTGAGCCCACATCTCTCCTCCCTTCCCCTCAGATCAGAAGAGGAATGTCCACTCTCTTGCCTTGAATATCTCCTCTCCCAGCACTTACGTTATTTTATTTGGAAACTGTCCTCTTTCAATTTAGGGTGAGAGTTGAAATGCAGTCTGTAGGAACCAAGAGGCAAAAAACTGCAGCACCGCAATGTACTATTAGTAAGAATTAAAAAGAAATGTCTACAGTTTCCAGTTTTCATTATCAGCCCTTCACTTATTGCTTTGGAGACTTTTGGGTTTTGGGGTTTTTGGATATTTAGGGAGAGGTTCTTTTTTTCTTTCTTCTTTTTGCTCCATAGCATGAATACTTAAAACCTAAATATGCAAAAAAAAAAAAAAAAAGTTTTTGTAAGGGAGAAATGCTGATCTTGTCTAACAATGCCACAAGTTTACTCCAAACTTGCTCAATACCCCATAATGGAGGAGGGGAAATTGATCGTCCTCATTATCACTGCAGCTCTGTCAATACCAATATTGCCTTGTTTTGAATAAAAAGTGCTGGGTTTTTTTTTCATTGTCAGTTCCAGTAAAATGGTGTTTTAGTGAAAATATGAGCAGTAGCAGGAAACCAGTCTGGTTTCTCCCCCTATGAATGGATTGATTTTCCCAACACATATTACTTCCAAGGCAGGAAAGGGGATGGTGGTTCAATTAGAACTTGGTGGTAAGAGAGCAGGGTCACCTGGCTGGACTTGCAAGGCAAATTATCCCAGAACGATTTGTGGGGCAGCCTTAAGGAGTTTTCTCCTTTCTCCACTTAACCGTCTAGCCTTTAAGCCCAACTTGTCCAGATCAACAAGACCCCAACATGGAAGCAAAATGGCAAACTTTCAAGGAGCTCAGCTCTAAGTTATCAAAGACTGTGAACAAGCTGCTCAGGACAAATAGGCCCACAGGCATGTTCTAACTGCCACGCCTTCTGGTCTTCCTATCACTTACTTAGAATTATCATGTGGGCATGAACTTTCCATTGTCCACAGTCCCACAGTCTGATACACTCCTTTGTGGTGTCTATATGGCCTTGTAGACGTGGGAATTTGTGATGTGGTGTAGGTGTAAAATATTCCAGTTCTCATGGAATCAGCAGAAGCCCTGTCTGAGGGCCTAACTTCCCCAATGCACTTGGACAGATTTGTAACTAAGACCAAGATACATGTGGGTAGGTAGGTGCCTGCTCCAAATCTTTTGCTTCTTTTCTAAATTGCCTGCATATGGTGGCCAATGTTTCCTGGTAGCAGGAACCTATGATCTCACATTTATAAAGTGTTTCTCTCTTCCCAAATTTTCTTCTCATCCTCTCCTTTTGTCCACCCTGTACCCCAGCCATAGTGAAACTCTCACCCTTTGCTAAATATACCATGTCCTTTTTGACTGATGCCCAGAGCTCAGTTTTACTGAGCTTCTACTTATTACTCACAAGACAATTCACAGGTCCTTTCACCCGAGAAACTTCTGCTGACTTTTGCAGTCAGCACAGTGTTCGTCTGTCATTCCTGGTAAATGCCGCATGATGGCTGGTTCACTTCCTCTGCCAATCTGTCTCTCCTTTCTCCTCCCCAACCCTCAGCTGCTGCCTGAGACCAAGACTCCTCACCCCTGTTCTCCTGATGCCTTTCTTTGCCTCAGATATGGTAGCTGTCCACTCAGTGCAAGCACAGGCCAGTCTAGAACACAGGGGTGTACCTAACACAGAGCACGGACAGGATGGTCAGAAACCATGATGTGCCCATTAAGTATTAAAGGACAACGAACAGAGAACTGGACAGACAAGGGAAATGGCCTTCCTAGGAGAAGGGACGGCAGGTGTGAAGGCCAGGGGGATGGTTCAGGCTTCCAGGGAAAGGCTGGGGTCATGGGACAGAGTCACAGTATTAGGGCCCTTGGGTGCCATGCAGAGAAGCTCCTTCTTCTTCCTGCCAGAACCTACCCCACCCCAGCTCATGGGGCAATCCCCAGCTGTGTACACAGCCCTGAGCTCTTCAGGTTGCCCGTCCCAGAGGGCTAAGAGCCTGGTGACCCAGCACTGACTTTGCTCTTCAGAGATGCCTGGGGAGTCACCCTCTTTGTCATCTGGTGCAGTTGATCTGAGAAGCCTCTCAAGTCTCTGAATTAGCCTCTACCAGATGCCCCAGACCATGGAGCTACTCATTCCAAGAACTAGTCCCAGGCCTGACCCAAATCAGTATCCAACACTCACACCAGGCCCTGACATTAGATCAGGGGACAGCCTGCCTGCCAGGGCATTCTCACCACCTGGTCCCAGTTTCCTGGGGAGACCTATGTGTGGGCATGGCCATGCTCCAGCACAGAGCCAGACCAGCCAGCTGGACTGCAAGCTGCTGCCAGACTTGCCCACCCTCAAAGAGTGGAATTCACTATATGACAGCCTCTGTCCACTTGTGACAATTACTGACCTTGCCCTAAAACCCTCAAGACTCACACATCCTCTTCTTTCCTTCACCACCCAGTGTGAATGTGCATTTAGATAGGGGCACAGGTGGATTATCTGTGAGGAACTTGGACCCCATGGATTCTGATCCATTCCTCAAGCTGATAAATTTCTTCAGAGATGCCCAGTGTCTGTTTCCCCAAGACACTCTGAAAGGACTAGGAGTTTACTGAGCTATTCAAATTTGGATGAGTCACCTGTCCCGATTTGGTTGAAATGTCCTTTATTTGCTGATTTAGGAAGTGAGATGCTCTCCATTCTGCCATCCAATGGTTAATTCCTACCCCTACTTTGTGCTGGCTACCCTCTGAGCTTCTCCTGCGTGACTGACACAGTACAGAAATGGCAGGAAAAAGCACCCAGCCTTCTGACTCATAAGCAGATAATGACATACAGTTCAATATCAACTTCCTATTAGTAATTTATCAATAGTATAATGTCAGTCAGAAATATACCTTAAATGTATTAACTTCCCTTTATTGCTTTCAGAATTCTATATACCCAGACTCCTAAGAACACAGTCAAAGCTAAAAGAGAAAGAAGAGAGGTGTGGTGGAGCAACCTCTGACAGCCATATAGTAAGAGTATGAAACTCTACAGCTCTGCTCTTCACATCTCTTCTCGAGGAAAATATTATGCCCATTTTGCAGATGGGAACACCAAGACTTGTAAAGGTTACATCAGTCTCCTAAGGCCATATAGCTACAGGGTGGCAGGACTGGCCTCCAACCTAGGCCTTACTACAAAACCCATGATTTTAACACTGTATCATACACTCATGAAGAAGAGAGCTTAGTATCTCATATGGTTCATAAACTGGTGGCTTATAGTATTTCTTTTGGTAGACATAGTTTGGTTTTACTTCTATTTTCTTTCTTCTTAATTAAATGTGGATATAATTAGGCAGCATGAGTATTTCCCTTTAGCCACAGGCCTCACCCCTCTCTATGATGAGTGGGAGTTTCAGTAGATGGCCATGTTTCTGCCCTTGTCACTGACCCTGGCTCTATTTAGGCACGTCCATTACCTCTCTGGCCCTGAGACATTGACCCTGTAACCTAAGCCAACTCTAACGAGTTGTAACCAAGGTATAGAGGAAGAAAATGGCCCATGTGTTATGTAAGTAATGCTGATAAAAGGAACAAGAAGCAAGTTCATCTGATAATTGGGCCACGCCCCTCCTGTCTGACTTCAGCTCCCACCCGTCCTAGCCTGCTTTTGATCTTCATCTCCTTGAAGATTCTGTCTATTTTCTCTATTTAAGAGGCTGCCCTGAGAAGTTGCTTGGATTTTGACTAGAAACTAAGATTTTCCACTCATGGATAATAGAAATATTTGGGTGATGGGGCTCAGTGGAACAGAGCATAGAAACCACGAAAATTCAACATATTGTAATATCTAATGTGTTATAATTAAACAAAGCAAGAATCCCACTTTACCAATTTCCGTGTTTGAGGAAATGGCTCTCTTTTCAAATAGCCTGCCCTTCTGCAATGCTATCCAGGGCTATTAAGACTGTCAATATTTTAGTTATTTGAAACCCATATGATTAGTTCATTGTGTTCGAAATACAGGCTAATTCCAGAAAATGGCATCCTTTCCAAATTTAGGCACAAATGATTTGATAGATAACATGCAGCCTCAAACCCGATCTCCTATGTGTCCCATCAGGCTGTCCCTTACCGTCCTTCATGCTCCCCGTACCCCCACCTACAGGCCCAGATTAGGAGTTCCTGGGACATTTGTCTCTGAATCCCCAGAGGCATGTAGTAGGTGTTTCATAGTGACTCACAGAAGAAAGCATATCACGTGGGTGGCCTCAATGCATAACTCAGACTCAGCTAACCTAGACCTAGCCTTCTACCCTCTGAGTCACGGCTGTCATGTGCACAGCAAATACTCCTCAGATAAGACCTGATTAAAGACCACAGCCCTGGAGGAAGGAGGGTGGCACTTGGGCACTCCCAACACTGGTCAGAGTTCTAGCCCATGACCCCATCCCTACCACAAGACCCTCGTGGCTGCTGAGTATACTAGATAGGAAAAATATCTTTCTTCTCACATAGTAATTTCTTTCTGGGGCTAACTCAACTCCAAGAGAGCTGAGCTTTATTCCATTTTTTCCTTGTGCACAGTGATGATGCTAGAGGCAGAAAAACAGCTGGATTATCTCTTTCCAAGAGCAGCTCACAGTGCAGACATTTTGGAGGGAGAAAAACACCTCCAAGTCATTCACAGATCAAATGTAATATGGCCACAATTGGAAATAAACCAGAACAGAACACCCATAAGATTATTTAAGTAGTGGCTGCTAAGATGACACCTGTGCCTTGGAAAGCCATCAATTTCTCATCCCTGAGGGAGGAAGACCAAGTGAGTAAAGTAGGTGAGAGTGTAGGGAGTTGTTAGGAACCAGGCCTGCAGACCTAAATGGTGCCAGGAACTCACTTTCCATCTTTTTAGAAACACTGCCATCTACTGGAACTCCCGCTCATTTCCCTGCAGGCCTGCTGTCGGTTTTCCTTCAGCATTTTCTTGTGTGGTCTCATTTCTCATTTGATTTACTGTTCTACCTGCTGTTATGAGGTTTCCCCCACCTCCTTTCAGAAATTAATTACTGTAATTATCGAACTTTTCATAGCTGCTGATTTGGCATCTGCAGAAAATGCACCACTACGCTTCATTTGCATATTTGAGAGAGAGTGCAGGAGATTTAGACTTTTTCCTAAATTGCTCGTTGTGACCTGAATAGAGAAAAAGCAAATCAAATGGAATTCTCGTCTGCATGCTTAATTTGTCCAATCACCATAGAAAGAGCAAAGAGCAGAAGTTCTTCCCTGCACAGTGGCGTGGTGGCTCCAGGAGTTAATCCAAAACTCACACTCACCCATGGAGTTTCTGTGCCTGTAAGGGGCAGTAGAACAGGCCACTGTCCTCTCCATGTCACCCCATCAGCTACTGTTGCAGAGGATTTTTGCAGAATGCATCCATCAGTAACTGTTTGACTACAAAGACCACCCAAACCACTGGCTGGGTTGCTCCAATTGTACAAAATATAGCCAAGGAAGCGGACATCCTCACAATGAGGCCACTGAACCTGGGAAGGTACACAATGCCTAGCATGCATGAGGCAAAGGTCAAGGGCCCATTCATCAGATATGTCTTAAGCTTGGGCCGACGTGAGTTTCAGATCTTCCTTCAGCAGCACCATGACCCTAGGAGCTACACAGTTTTCCTAAACCTCTAGCACCTGCAGAATGGAAGTACCTCATGGACGTCAAAGAGTCACTGTGAAGACTGGAGAAATAACATTCCAGATGCAGTGCAATCTCCAATGTGTATTAGTTTTTTTTTTTTTTTTTTTTTTTGTAGTTTTTGGTTCGGGCTAGGTTTGAACCCACCACCTCCAGCATATGGGGCTGGTGGCCTACTCCTTTGAGCCACAGGCACGGCCCTGTGTATTAGTTTTTTTAATTTTCTCCAGGTAGGCCCTATCTTGATTACTAAGTAAAGCAAGTAAGGTTCCAGACTTTAGGGAACTCATGGGATAGAAGACATTCGATTTAGGGGTCAAATTATTCTTATCTATCGGTCAGATGATAAAAAAAGGATTAAGACAATTACAGTAGCTGGTCTTTAAATATAGCTCCCAAGAAGTCTCTGTCTCTCCTATACACACAACATGCCACTTCTCACATCAGTAGGGTATGTCCCCTCTCACTGAATCTAAGCTAAGCCCATGGCTCACTCTGATCAGAATGCTGTGGAGGTGATCCTGGTTTGTCCCATTCTAAGCCAATGCTGTGGAGGTGATCCTGGTTTGTCCCATTCTAAGGCATGGGATCCTGGGTCTGCTATGTGTCTTGATGGAGAATCCATTCAAAGGGACACAGGTAGAGGCCAAATGGAGACAGCAGAGTGACGGAGACCCCAGAATCCCACCTACAGCTTGAACCAAGGCTTAGTTAAAGGACCCAAGTGAGCCCTCCAGGAGTGCCTGGCCAGGTGAGCCAGCCTTGCAGAGGTGCCATTTCTGTGAAGAAGAGGCTGGCTCAGGTGGTCCAACACAGCCAGCAGCCTGTGGAGCAGAGGCCAGCCATTCCTGCCAGGCCCTGCCCATGTCTCTGACCAATAGAAACATGAGGACTAATAGCATAGTTTTTGTTGACGTTCTGCCCCATGTTGTCCTGGCCTGCTCCTTTTCTCCAAATGTTTCACACTGCATAGTACATTGCACCTGCCCAGTCTGTGCATCCCTGTCCACTGGTTTCACAGCCACTTGATCATCACTGTCCAGTAGGGGAACAGGAACAGAACAAGAAGTCCAGTCACCAGGGGATGTGGAGACGTGGAGCCAAGTCAGGCTTTTTTCACCTCTGTGCTGAACACTCTAGGTTTTTCCTCATGGAAACAATTCCTGTCTCTACACATCGAGGCTTCTGCTCCTCCGCTCCACTTCCCTCACTGATTTGGGAATTCTTAATGTCACTGTCATTCCCAGGCTGTGATAAATAATGCCAACCAGTCGTCATTTTTTCCCCAAACTTGCTATCTCTTTTTTGTCCCTAGGACAAAGTAAAATTGGACCTTCATTGCCTCTGGGGAAGGACCTGGGGAGGTCTCCACCATTCAACCGACAGAAGCCACTACTGCACATTCAGAGACAAGGAGACCTGCCACCAGGTGAGACCAAGTTCAATACCAGGCCCACCTGCTGGGAATCTCTCAAAGTCATTTAAATTGTTTGAATCTAAATGTCCCCATTAGTTAAAATGGAGACAAGATGACCCGACTAAACTACAGTGAGGATTACAGAAGCATCGGGCCTGGCACACAGCAGCAGCTCAAGTCAATCAATTCCCCTGTAGCTGCTGCTAATAAAACTCAAGTGATGCATGTTCCAGTTCTCCTCAACTCTTCTACCATCTCCTTGAACTTCTAAGATCTTTATCCTTCCACTGTCCCTACTCAGACTTTGTCTTGTTTCACGATTTCACAGCCTGTCCCCTACCAGCTTGCCTCCTGCCAGGATAGAAACTCAAGGGTCCCCTTCAACTCCTCATCTTCCCTGTACCCCAGTCATCTCAGAGGCTCGGGATCCACCGGGTCTCTCAACTCTTTTCTTTTCACCTTCACACAGACACCACCCTAATCCAGCTGCCACTGGTCATCACCTGCACTGCAGACACGGCTTCCTACCACTGCCCCCCTCTTCCCCACAACACCCATTCCCAGTCCAAGTCCATTCTCTACCAACAAGCCAGTGAGACATTTTTACTACAAAACCAGAGAGCAACTTCTTCCATTCACCTGAGAGAGGCTTCCTACTACCCATGAGGTGCATGTTGGTCAGGCCCAGTCCACCCCTGCCTGTCCCATCTCCCTGTTTCTAGCTCCCAGTTTGCTGCTGTTCTGGCCACCCGCAGCAAGGCCCTGCCTGCCAAGTTCAAGGCCACTCATCTCCCAGGGCCCTGCTTAAATGTCATCTCAGAAATGGCCTCCCTGACCTCCACTCTTGGATCTAAGTTAGATTAATTAGCTCTGTCCCTACCGCCATTCCCATTATTCTCAAGATAACTTTTCCCCTTAATATTGCTTGTCACAATTTGTCATCACACATTCTTTGTGAATGTGTGAGTTTGTGAACTCACTTATTTAAACTGTCAGCACTGTCACCACCTCCTGTCCTGCACCTCCACCACAGGCACAGGCTCTGTGGACAGAGTCTCTGCCCTTCTTGCCAGCCCTGCGTGGAGCATAGGTCTGGGGTCTCTGCAGCACCCATGGGAAGAACGAATGTGTTGGGGAATGGAGGACTTCTGGGCCCTCCTGCGGGTGCCCAGTACTGTGCTTGGCACCTGGGACTTGCCTCATTAAGGTGCCATTATTTTCAGATGTTCCTTATTAGGCTACTGTTTTTTGGAAAGGTCAGTTTGCCAACAGAAGTGGTCTGCTGGGAATGGCCTTGGAAGGGTGGGCACCACTCGATCAAGGGCCCAAGACACATGGGGGCTTCAATGTAAGAGGTACTTCCCAAGGGTGGCTCTGCTAATGCAGGGCACTAGGGGCAAAGGCAAAAGGAGTCTCAGGGTGGAAGGAAAATGAAAAAGATAAAACACGTGAGTTCATCAACAAATACCTGTGGGTGATCTTCATGGTGCAACCGAGGTAGCAGCCTCACCATGATGCACACCATGCCAGGATGTGCCATCACAGCATCACCTTCCTCCGTTCTGCAGAGAGAGAGAAAGAAGGACATCAGACGTGGGCCCTCTGGTCTTGTCTTCTTTTCATGGAACTTGCTAGGTCTTTCTTTGTAAGACCCACCATGGTACACACACTCAGTCTCTAGATGACCTTCAACTGCTCCTGCTGAGCCTAACCTTCCCCAGCAGTACAGTGGTGTTGACAATCCCACAGTTTCCTCCAAGGGATGTAGAATGAGGCTTCTGCTCTTTCAGGCACCGTGCCTAGCAAACAGTCAGTGCTCAAGAGAAGTTAGTTCTTGGTCTCCTTCCCTTCTCTCCACGTATGTGGGAGATTGACAAGCTCCATTTATGGTAAACATGCACACATACACTCATGCACTACAAGATGGTATAAGCTCTGTCTCACTCTCTCAATGCAATTAAAACCTGGAAGAACTCTTGGGGCAGCTCTCCAAGGGCCCTGCCAAATAAATGGAGTAGAGAAAAAAAAACCAAACTCAAAGCACCATAGAATGGGCAGTGGGTTTTCTGGGCCTCCTCCATCACTCCCTGGTGCAGATTCACAGGTAGACTAAAGTCTGGAACTGTGCCTCAGGTGTGGCAAGATAGAAAGAGCTCCAAGAAAAGTCTGCTATTTCTGAGAGGTGAGAAAGGAGGCTCCTGCATATAATAGAGCCTGGAGGAAATTCCCTGGGATTTTCTTTGGTTTCTCCATTCTTTCCCACCCCATCTTCTGGGAAATTCCCTCACCAGCAGCAGTAGCAGCAGCAGCCAGACAGGCTCTAAAACTCTCATGGGGGAGGAACCTCTCTGATCAGAGGAACTGTGATCCCAAGAGTGTAGAAGAAACCCTGGTTATTTTTCCCCTTTTCTTTTCTCTTCTCGGCCTCAGGGACAGACACTATTGTGGGGAAAAGCAGTGTAAAAAATGTCCCTGCTTTTTAGACAGAGAAGGAAGGGGACCCAAGGGAGCCAGAAAGTGTTTGGGAGAGGATGAAAAGGAGGAGGCTGAAGAAAGTGTGCCCATTAAATTGTGTATTAATGTTTGGGCTTAGCTCTGACTGTACACATATGGATCTGACCCCAACTAGAAGGTAAATCATGGCAAAAACCAACTCCTATGTGAAGCAGGTAGAGTGCACATGAAATCAACCTGCAATGTCTTTGCAAATTTAACTGATCTTGGAACCACAGTCCACAGACGGTGGGTAGGAAC
This sequence comes from Arctocebus calabarensis, assembly GCA_963573935.1. Lineage (NCBI taxonomy): Eukaryota > Metazoa > Chordata > Mammalia > Primates > Lorisidae > Arctocebus > Arctocebus calabarensis. The sequence continues at coordinate 14,688 of CAUYON010016770.1, forward strand.
TTGTGGCCTGAACCTACCTGGGCCAGTTGTCTGCTAAAACAAAATCGTCAACATTCTGTACAATGCCAGTAGAAGCCAGTGTTCATAAGATAATATCAAAAATGTCTGGGTACAACCAAAAATTGCTCACATAGGCCAAACCAGGGAAATCTCAATCTCTCACAGGGAAAAAGGCAATCAACAGATGCCAATGCAGAGATGACACAAAGATGTAAGCTTTCTATAATCCATTTGAAACAGTAAAATATTAACTCTAAGTAGACCGTTCAAACTTAAGTATGGCCAGCAGTGGTGGCCAGCATATACTCAGATCTATAATCCCAGCATTTGGGGAGGCTGAGGCAGGAGGATTTTTTGAGCCCAAGAGTTTGAAACTGGCCTGGGTAACATAGCAAGATCTCATCTCCAAAAAAGAATTTTTTTTTAATTATCCAGGCCTGGTGTCATGATGCCTATAGTCTTAGCTACTTGGCAGGATGAGATAGGAAGATCACTCTGGTCACAACAGAGTGAGACACCATGTCTTTAAGAAAAAAAAAAAAAGTAAAGTATGTATATTGTATTATTTTATTTTATTATTTATTTATTTTTGAGTCAGAGTCTTACTATGTCACCCTGGATAGAGTTCCGTGGCATCATAGCTCACAGCAACCTCAAACTCCTGGGCTCAAGCGATCCTCTCACCTCAGCCTCCCAAGTAGCTGAGACTACAGGTACCTGCCATGACTCCTGGCTAGTTTTTCTATTTTTAGTAGAGACAGGGTTTTGCTCTTGCTCAGACTGGACTCAGATTCCTGAGCTCAAGCAATCTACCCACCCTGGCCTCCCAGAGTACTAGGATTATAGGCATGAGCTACCACACATGGCCAAGTGAGTATATCATAATCCCTATAACATATATTAAAAAATCTAGACAGAGAAATATAACCAAAAAAATCAACAAATAAGTTCAAATAGGATACTAATATATATTCAAACTGTCCACAAAAAGGCAGGAAAAGAAAAGCAGAGAAACAAAAAAAGGAGGGGGAAGTAAACAAATAGTAAAATGGTAAAACTAAGTTCAAACATATCAATAATTACATTAAATTATTAATGAACACATGCTGTTAGAATGGAAAAATAATTAAAAACAAAGCTTTTAGCCATCATTCAATATAATGACATAGGTAGATTTAAAACAAAAAGGTAGAAAAATGTTTCCCATGCAGACACTAATCAACAGAAAGGCTAATGTGGTTCTATCAACAGCAGAGAAAGTGGACTTCAGAGCAGGCAAAATTCATATAATCAGATTATATTAAAGAGCTGTAACAATCCAAAATGTGTATTCACTTCACACTGGAGCATCAAAGTTCATAAAGAAAAACTGATAGAACTGAAAGGACAAATGGCCAAACCCACAGCTAAAGTTAGAGACTTCAACATCCTTTTCTCAGTAATTTGGTAAAGTAGACAGAAAACCATCAAAGACAGAACTGACAGCACCATCAACTGATAAGTGACATTTGTAGAACACTCCTCGCAACAAAGCAGAATCCACATTTTTCTCAAGTAGTTTCCATGAAGCACTTTTCCAAATCAATAAAATTGTATGTTTTCTCTGACCATACAGAATTAAATTAAGTAATAGAAAGATAACTTAAAAATCCCCAAGTTCTTGGAAATGAAAATAACCCAGCGGTCAAAGAGAAAGTTTCCCCAAAAAAGTTTAAAATATTTTGAGCTTAAGTAAAAAGAACATACGTAGAAATATTTGTGGAATGTTGGTAACATAGTGCTTAGAAGAAAATATAGAGAATTAAATGTACATGTTACGAAAGAAAAAATACCTCAAATCATCAATCAAACTTCCCCTTAAGATATTATTTTTAAAAAAGCAAGAAGAAGAAACGCAATAATAAAGGTGGCAAAGAAGAAGAAATTAAAAATGTATTATTAACATTTACACAGTTTTAGGAAAGGAAATAAAATCACCAAAGCAAATTTGTAATGGGAGAATAAATATAAAGGACTCACATTAGCTGATTTGATGACTTACTATAAGTTACTATAAATTTACAATAATCAAGACAGTGCTGGTAAAGGGTTAGCCACATAAATAAATGGAATAAAATAGGGTCTACCTACTTTATGGTAGGCCAAATGGCTTTTTAAGTTACAAAGATAACTTTTTCTTTTTGGACGCCATTGGAAGAATTGAACATACATAGCCAAGTAAAATATCTAAACCTTACATCTTGTACAAAAAGTAACTGAAAATGTATCATAAATCTATAAAACTTTTAGGAGAAAACATAAGAGAAAAACTTTGTGGCCTTGGGTTAAGCAAAGAGATCTTAAATCTGATATAAAAGAACTATCCATAGGAGAAAAAACATTTATGTACCAGACTGCATCAAAATTTAAAACTTTGGATCTATGAAAGACTCTGTTTAAAAAAGAAAACACAAGGCGGGGTGTGGCGGTGGCTTACACCTGTAATCCCAGTACTTTGGAAACACTCTGAGGGGTGAACTGACTGAGTTCAAGAATTCAAGACCAGCCTGAGCATGAGCAAGACCTTGTCTCTACGAAAAATAAAAAAACTAGCTGGGTGTTGTGGTGGGCACCTATAGTCCCAGCTACTTGGGAGACTGAGGCAAGACTTAGGCAAGACTGATTGCTTAAGCCCAGGAGTTTGAGGTTGCTGTGAGCTGTGATGCCACAGCACCCTACCCAGGTCCACAAAGTGAGACTCTGTCTCAAAAAAGGAAAAAAATAAATAAATAAGAAGAAACATAGGTTACAGACAGTAAGAAAATATTTGCATCCATGCAACAGAATAATATGAAGCAATAAAAACACATAAACTAAATATACACACAACATGGACAAAATTCATAGGCCTTACCCTGAATGAAAAAAGCCAATCTCGAAAGATTGCACAAGTGTCTGATAATATTCTGAAAAGACAAAACTTTGGGGAAATACTAGTAATTTCCAGGGGTTGAGGTGGAGGAAAGGTTTTACCATGTGGAGCAATATTTGGGAACTATTTGAGTGATGGACTATTCTGTTTCTTGATTGTGGTGGTGGTCACATGACTCTGCACATGAATTAAAACCCATAGGCCTGCACAACAAAACATAGACTTTTACTGTACATAAATTGAACTAATAATAACAAACTACAAGACTAATCCCAGATTTCAAACACCCTGCACGTAGCACCAATTTCACACTCACAGGGACATTCTTCCTGACTCCACCAGCCCTCAGAGTAGCTAAGGTGCCTAGTAGTGTTTCTAATACTTGGGGTTAATTTGCTTAATTGAACAAATACATATAGGCCCTTTACTATTTTCCAGTCACTAATTAGGTGCTTTGGGTACATCTATGAGCTTAAAAAACTAAAACCCATGACTGAGGTGTAAGGGAGGGGTATAGATAATAAAAGTAAACATAATAAATTAGTAAATTTAAAGTAATAATTATTATGTGCTATATTATTATATATTAATTCATAATGTAACATAATAATAAATAAGTAAATCATATGAAAAAGAACATAAGTACTATTGAGAAAAAATTAGAGCAGAGAAAGGAGAATTAATAGTGTAAGAGTGGAGAAGGAGAGCTATGTGAAGTTTTATTATAATTGGGGTGCAGGCTTGACCTTCTTGAGCAGAGAGATGTAGGAAAAATTGAAAGGGCAGGCCTCCCAGGGGAAAGCATTTCAAGCAAAGGGAAAGGGGACAGCTATTATGAAGGCCTCAAAGTGAAAGTTATGTCTGGCATCTCCTGGGAATAGCAAGGAAACTGTACTTTTACTACATAGCAAAGCCACACAAAGACAATACAGAAAAGAAAACTAACATCCTTTCTGAATATAGATGGAAAAATCCTAAACAAAATACTAGCAAACAAAATTTAACAGCATATTAAAAGGATTATACACCATGACCAAGTAAGATTTATCCCAGAAATACAAAAATGTTTTAATACAAGAAAATCAATAAATAAAATATACCTTGTTAATAGGACCAAAAAAAGCAAAATGGTCATCTGAATCGGTGCACGAGTTTTTGACAAAATCCATAATAAAAAAAAATCAGAAAACAAGAAATAGATGGTAACTTACTCTAACTAACATGATAAAGGGCATTTATGAGAAGCCCATAGCTAGGATTATACTTGGTGGTGAAAACTGACCTTCACATTCATGTGCAATTGCAAGAAACTCTAAATAACCAAAATAATACCTTAAAAGAGAAACAAAGCTAGACAACTCACATTTCTGGAGTCCTAAGCATACTAAAAAGCTATAGTAATTAAAACAGTGTGGAACTGGCATGAGGATATAAATATGTAATATATACCAACGAAATGGAATTGAAATCTACAAATAAACCCATACATCTATGGTCACTTGATTTTTCACAGCAATGCTAAGACCCTTTAAGAATGAATTTTTCAACAAATGGTGCTCGGATAATCAGAGCCACATGCAAAAGAATGAAGTCAAAGCCACCTCACATCACAGATTAAAATAAACTAAAATTGATCAATGAACTAAACATAAAAGCTTTACCCATAAAACTTTTATCAGAAAACACAGAGGGGGTGGTTTTCTACATATAATGTCAGAAGCACAAGCAATAGAAGAAAAAAATGGATAAATTGGACTTCCCCAAAATTAAAAATTTGAGTGCACCAAAGGACATTATTAAAATTATGAAAAGACAACATACAGAATGGTGCAAAACATTTGCAAATCATATTCTGATAAGGGTCTAGTACCCACAACATAAAAAGAGTGTATACACTTCAACAAAAAGAGAAATAACCCAATTTAAAAATGGACCAAGGACTTGAATATACATTTCTCAAAAAAAGATGTACAAGTGGCCGAAAACCATGTGAAAAGATACTCATCATCATTAGTCATTAAGGAAATGAACATCAAAATCACTACCCTTGATATACCACTTCACACCCACTAGAATGGCCATAATCTCTTTACAAAAGGAAAATAACAAGTGTTGACAATAAAATGGAGAAATTAGAGCCCTCACAGATTGTTCATGAGAATGTAAAATTGGTTCAGCTGCTGTGAGAATAAACAGTTTGGCAATTTCTCAGAAAGCTAAACATAGAATTGTCATTTGGCCCAGTGATTCTACCCCCAGGTATATAACTAACAGAACTGAAAATAAGTACTCAAGCAAATACATGAACATGGATATTCACAGCAGCACTATTCACTATAGCCAAAAGACGGAAACCACCCAAATGTCTATCAGCAGAGGAAGGGATAAACAAACTGTGGTATATCCATGTGCAGTGGAATATCTTTAACTCATGAAAAGGAATGCAGAGTGATACATGCTAAATGTGAATTAAATGTGAATGAACCTCACACATGTTGTGCTGTATGAAAAAAGAAAAAAAGACATGAAGGGTCATATGTTGTGTGATTCCATCTGCCCGACCCAGAATAGGTAAATTCATAAACAGAAAGCAGATTGGTGATTGCCTAGGAATTGGCAAAAAAATGAAAATGAGTCTGGGTTTTCCTTTTTGGATTAATAAAAATGTTTTGGAACTAGATAGAGGTGGTTGTTGTAAAGCATTCACTAAATTCTTCAAAATTGTTAATTTTATGTTAGGTGAATTTCAACTCAATTAAATAAACAGGATGTTTTAAAAACAATTTTTTTTAAGGAAAAGATGCCTAACCCCTGGGACAGAAGTTCTCAAACTTTGATATACTTACAAATAACAATAGGAGCTTTTAAAAAAAAGATCCCTAAACTTCTAGGGATGGTGATGCAGGAGATCTGGTTTACACACTGTATATCTGTGCAACTCTGCAACTGACTCTGATGCAGGTGGTCTACAGGACACACTATGAGAAGAATTGCTGTAAGGTATAGATGACAAGAACAGAAATGGGGACAGGGTTCTGGATTGCAGGGCAGGCACTGGTACCCACCTGACCTGGCATGCCCAGATGGCTTGTATATCACCCATGGCTATATCACAAAGTAATAATCCCAAAATACACAATTACCCATCTTTGGGAGCCAATAGTGGTGTTAGGATGCTTGGCCAAATTTTGTGTCTCATTTGAAGCACCATTCACATCTCTGCAAAGGTGTGAACCAAGGAAGCCTCACCATGTCACATAGTCTCTGAGCTCCAAAACTGCCACCTGTCACCGCCCCCCACCCCCACAAATACACACACACACGCCCCAACAGCCTGCTTAAACACAGGAGTTAGGCTGTTCCTTATCTGGGCTGTATATAAATTCAAAGGGCAGGATTGACACCCTACCTCCTGTAAATAAGGCCTGTGGATTCTGAGCAGTCTATCAGAAAATCCAAATGGGGCCTCATTTGGGCGGTCCACACTGGTTACACTAGAGAAACCTTGAAGAGATTCTCTCTTGGGGCCTGAGACCAGCCACTCCCCTTCACACCCTCATCTAATTGGCTAGTGAGGTCTAGCAAAGTAATGTCCCAAGTAGTTCTCAAAACACTGTCCTGCTAGCAGAGTCCCGGTCTTAGCTCAAGTCAGTGCCATGGACTAACAGCTCCTCTGCGTCTCTCCCTCCCTGCTGGGGTCTCTGTGCATCCCTTCCTACAGCTGAGCACCCTACAATTCCTCCTCCAAGTCTCAGAAGTCCTGATAAAAGGCCCAACTGGCCTCCTCGACACAGCTGATTTTTGAGTCTCTCCTCTATGCCTGCACCATCCCCCCCCAACCCATCTCAGCCCAGGCAACTCTGCCTCATTCATAGCTTAGCTCAGGGTCTCCTCGTTGAAGATTTCTCTAACCCTGTCTCTGGACACACAAGGTGCACAGGATTCTCTCTTCCCTCTGGGGCTGCCCCAATCCACCACACGAGGATAACAATCTGTCCATGACTCTAGTAGGAGGGCGCCACGGAGCGGTGCAGGCAGGAGCATCCATGTCCACAGAAGGACAAACTGCACAGGGTGTGTCTAAGAGATGCCAGGCATGAGCCCCAGATGGTCTGCCTTGCCACCCTCCCACCCTTCCCTCCTGTCCTCCATTCTTTCATGCACCTATTCCATGTGCAGGCCCCTCAAAAAGTCCCTGGTGTAGAGCAGGGGCTGCAGAGCCAGTCCTTGCATGCACAGGTCTCATCCCTCCAGCACAGAAAAAAGAAGTTCAAATACCACCTTGTTTCCGCAGTAGGAAGAGCCAAGAACTGAGAGATGCATTGTGGAAGATGAGGAAAAAAGTGACTAACATAGCTGGTGTCCTTCTTATGGCATCACTTTTAACATGCATGCTGGTTTCAGATACGTTAGAACGTGAAAAAGTGCACCAAAAAATAAGGAGCTGTGGTTGTTACACAGTCATCAACTTTCGTGGTGATGAGGGCTGAGGGTGCCGAGAAAATGGGAGACAGGGGGACCTGATTTGGCACACAGGATGGGGACAGGGAAGCCGGGGCAAGCTTCTTGGAGGAAATGACATCTAAGCAGAGATCTGCAGCTTAAGAAGCAAATTTCCAGGCAAAGTGAAGACAGGAAGGGCATCCCAGGCAGAGGTAAGAGTATATGTGAAGTCTGAGTTTGGAACACGGCTGGAGGGCTCAAGATAGGCCTGGGACCAAGGACCCCAGAGGCACGTGGGCCCCTAGGGTCTGTGTGAGCCACACTCCCAATCCCAGCTCTATTCTGGGAGCCACAGGGAGGACTCCAAGTGAGATAACAGAGTCACATCCACGCTTTCCAAAAACTGGTGCGGACTTCATGTGGCTCTGCGCTGTGCCCCTGGTGGTCTGGCTCAGCTGCCCAACTCACAATTACCCGTGACACACTTAAGTTACGGACATAACTCACATTCACCAGGAGACATTGTTTCAACAGGAATGATTGGGATGATGCTGCAGAGGAAGATGAGGGACTGTTTAGGGCTCTGGCCTGAAGAACACCCACCAAAACCTCACTACTGCCTGGCGCACATTGCATTCCTGCTGGAACAATGTCCCCTTAGCCACAACACAAGGCAGAGAGAACTGGGGTTCTTCCCTCTGCTGATGTCAGGAATGCATCACCCCCCAAGGCCCAGCAGGAGTGCAGAGAGGTCATGTGCTAAGACAGGAACCAGAGGAACAGACACGCCATCTGGGAAGGGGCCCTCTCTGGGGGATAGAAAGACCCAGCTATAGAGGGTCTCACAATCCGCAACCACGTCTCTCCACAGCCCTGCCCAGAGACTGTCATAGCACCTTGTGGCCTCCAGGAAGAAACAGAACTGGCCTCATGCATGGAGGATGCAAGACCCTCCATGGGCAGACCTTGGTCCTGCTCCGCCTTCATCTCCAGACCTGCACTGTGGATGGGCTGCTGAGGTCCATCGTCCATCTCAGATAACAGCATCTAAAAATGCCAGGAAGGTCGGCATAGGACTGGAAGACACTGACATCCACAGATGCCATTTACTGAACTCCTTTACACAACAATTATGTGTGCACGTAACATGTATTTGTGGTACGTGTGTGTGAGTAGTGTATGTGTGGTGTGTGTGCACGCATGTGTATGTCATGTGTGTTCAGTGTGTTGGGGAGGTGATTAGTATGTATATACAATGTGGGGTGTGCATGTGGTATGTGGGGTGTGTGTTTGTTGTGTGGGGCATGTATATGGTGAATGTGAGTGTGTGAATGTTTCATAGAGATGACGTATTATTTATTTTGAAAATCACAGATATATTCGGGGAATTACATAATATACAACCTCTATTTTGTTACTTAAATGTTAGTTAAAGCTTAGCAGTTAAATAGATTAAGCAAGTTGAAGAGAAGTTCACTATGTCTGACACATATGTGCTCAGTAAATGGTGCTTATGATCATTCTAACTTTTTCAATTATCAGCTTCAATTCTCACTTTGCAACAGCCTTCATTGTAGTTGTTATTATTGTCTACGTCTTCAAATTAGGAAACTGAAGTTAGAGAAATACAAGGCAGCAGACCCAAAGAACATAGCCAAGAAGACATAGAGTGACCAGCCTGCCTCCATGGCTCACAGCCTCCTCCTCCCTCTCTGGAGTCTGGGCCCACAGAGCGGGCCGCAGGACTGAGCAAAGCCACTTGCCCAGGGGGATGCAGGTGTCAGTGGTGAGGCAAGGGTAGGCTCCCTGCCTCCAATTCCCTGCCCTTACTCCACAGGTTCTCTGGAGACGCTGAGGTTTCATTTCCTATTCTCTAGCCATCAGGGAAGGTCAAGGACTATATCTCTTTCAGTGACAAAAAAATGTTCTGTTTATGAAATATAACTCTTATAAATTAAAAAATTACTCATTATGAAACCAGAATGATATTTGGCACAGGAGTTATCATTAAAAAATCAGGGCTGATGCAATCTGTAGGTTAGAACCTGAACTTCACACTGCAGGCTATCATGTCAAGCATTTGGCAAACCATCACGACCGTTGTGGGAATATTAAGAAAAAGCAGAAAGAGCACACACCGTGCAGACACACAGACGCATGCACACACAGGCTTTAGAGGTAGACTTGAGTTCTGATTTTGGCTCTATCACTTAATAAATGTGTGATCTTTGGCCATGTTACTTACCCTTTCTTAGGCTTGCCTGTTGACAAAATTTCATAATTTTGGAGGAAAAAAATTAAAAATGCACATTTAGTGCTCATCCAGAAACATTTAACAAATGACTATAGTTTCATCACCCAATACCACTTATTAAGTGCCTTCTGGTGCTAATAAGTACTCCTCTGCCCTCTGAGAGCTGGTAGAGTAAATAGAACAATTTTCTATACTGAGATTTCAAATTAACCTGAATGTTGTTAAGATTCTAAGGATAAAGATCTCCTTAGAGGATTCCCCTGGAGTTTAGAAATCAGGAAACTTAGAGAAGGAACTCTTCCCAAGACAAAGCAAAACAAGTCTGGGAACCTGGTCAAAACCTGCTGCAGCCTCATCAAGGCATTTTCATATCGACAGAAAGGCAGGATGGCCACTTTGAGGATGGTTTGCATGGAGCCCTGGAAAAGGAAAATCTTGGAGACTCACAAGCAAAAATCATGTAACACAAAATGAGTCTTCAGTGGCATCCACAGAAACAATAGACTATAAAATTAATCTCTCAAAAGATATAAGAAAAAATAATTCTGATTCATATATTTGAAGAAATTAAAAAGGAAAATATAAACAACAAAAATTGCTATTAAATCATGGAGTTGGGTGGCGCCTATGGCTCAAAGGAGTAGAGCGCCAGCCACATATACCAGAGGTGGCCAGTTCAAAGCCAGGACCCGGCCAAAAAGTACAAAAAAAAAAAAAAAAAATCATGGAGTTGATAAATAAAAGAGACAAACAGCATATCTAAAAGTCCCTAGACTAATTATCAGATTAGATACATGCCATAGAAGGTTCAATTCCCTTAAAACCTCTGTAAGTTGACCACCCAAAGGATTGTAACAAACTGTTCAACATATGGAGGTGGTCAACATAAGGAACTAGGCCCACTGTACTGATATGTACGTGTGGTGTATGTCTGTTCTATGAAAGTTAGGTCAACATAAGGAGGTGACCAATGTACGGAGGTGGTTCTACTGTAGAGGCGGTTCTATTGTAGTTGGAAAAGAGCAAAGAAATTATTTAGAACAGCAACACAGAAAGACAAAGAAATGTAAAATGTAGAAGAGAGATGAAGAGACATAAAGGATAGGATGAAAAATAAAGCACACATTTAATTGTCTTAATTCCAAAAGGGCATAATGGAAAAAATATGGATAAGATATAGTAATTACAGAGAATATCTAAAAATGATGAAGGACACCAATTATTACATCCAGGAATCCCAATGGATATGGAACAAAATAAATTTTAAAAATAATACACATCACAAGGGCATTTGTACTAGACTATTTACCACAGCTCCATTTGCAATTGCCAAACTGTGGCAACAACCTAAATGCCCACCAATCCAGAAAGGGATTAACAAACTGTAGTATATGTACAACATGGAATACTATTCAGTCACTAAAAAAGGTGTAGACTTTACATCTTCCATTAACCTGGATGGAGTTGAAACTCATTCTTCTTAGTAAAGCATCACAAAAATAGAGAAGCAAAAATCTAATGTACTTAATTATAATATGAAGGCAGAAGATGATCTAATACAAAGTAGGGGTTAGGGGAAGTTGGGAGCAGGTAGAGAGGAAGTTGGAGGGGGATGGTGGTTTAAGATGTATGGGCCACTTCTTAGGGTCAGGACACAATTAAAATAGGGATCTTACCCAACAAATAAAATTAGTATAACCTAGTTCTATGTACCCTGAATAAATCCCAGCCAATGGAAAAAAATCAATGTATTCAAATAAATAACATGTCTATATACTAATAACAGTCAAGCTGAGAGTAAAATCAAGAACTCATGACCATTTATAATAACTTTAAGTAAAATAAAACACCTAGAAATATTTAACCAAGGAGGTGAAACATATCTACAAGGAGAAATAAATAATAGTGATGCAAATCATAGATGATGCAAAAAAAGAGAAAACAATCACATCCTTATGGATCAGTAAAATTAATATCATCAAAATATCCATACTAGCCAATGTTATTTACAGATTCAACAAAATCCCCACCGAAATGCCAATGTCATATTGTAAAGGTATTAAAAAATAAAACTATTACCCATTCATCTGGAATAAAAGAAAAGGTCTAGACTAGCCAAATCAATCTTAAGCAGAAAGAATAATTTTAGCGGCATCACATTACTTGATTTCAAATTATATTACAAGACTGCAGTAACCAAAACAGCATGAATCTGGTATAAAAGTAGAACCATAGACCAATGGCAAAAATAGAGATCCCAGAAATGAAACATTTTATCTAAAATCACTGATAGTCAGCAAAGCAGACAGCAACATACACTAGGAAAAATAAGCAACATCCATTAAAGATGTTGGAAAAAGTGGATAGTCCCACAAAGATGAATGAAATAGGACACAAATCCCATCCTTTATACAAAAATTTACTTAAAAAGGGGAAAAAAATACGTAAATGTATGTCATGAACACATAGAAATTCTAGAAAACATAGGAAAATTCTTCTAGACATCCATCTAGGTAAATAATTTATGACTAAGATCTCAAAGATAAATACAGCAGCAGCAAAAATGGAAAAAAGGAACTTGATTAAATTTAAAAGATTCTGCACAGCAGAGAAGATAATCAACATAGTAGAAAAACAATAGAATAGGAGAAAATATGAATTATATATCTTACAGAAAGTAATATACATAATCTACAAAGATCTCAAACAAATTAACCTAATTAAAACAAATAATCTCATTTAAAAATGGGAAAAATATATAAACAGAAGTTTTTCAAAATAAGATAGACAAATGACCGAGGAAAGTAGGAAAATAATACTCAATAATGTTGATGAGCAAATAAATGTGAATTAAAACATAATGAGATATTGCCTTACTACTGTCAGAATGGCTTATTGAGGAGAAATAGAAAAAAAAGACAACATATTATCTTGTTTATGTAAAGAGAAAGAAATGTTTACACAGTGGTGGTGATGCCACAAATTAGCACAACATGTATGGACAACGGTATTGAAATTCCTCAAATAGACTTGTCATATACTCCATCAATTCCATTACTGAGTATCTACTCAAAGGAAAAGAAGCAATTTTATAAAAATATACCTGCACTTGAATGTTGCTGCAGCACAATTCACAAGTGCAATGATGTAGACTTAAGCTGAGTGGCTGTCACCTTATGAACGGGAAAAGGTAAAGTGTGTGTGTCATGCACTAAAAGCCAGCAAATAAAAGGAATAAATGATATCTTTTGCAGCAATTTGAATGAATCTGAAGATTATTAAGTGACATAGCTCAGTAATAAAACCAAACACTACGTTCAGTCTGTAGTATTTGGGAGATAAATTAAGAGCACACATAGCCACAAAGGTATGTAAAACACATTGGAAACCAAGAAGCAGGGATGTTGGGAAAATGTGATGGATAAAACCTTACAATTTACACTGACAACTATTCTATTAATGGAAACACTAAAAGCCCTGTGTTATGCATTACACAAATTATGTAGATAACAAAAACCATTGTACTTTCCTAATGTTTTGAAATAAAATAAGAATCAATGAAATACAAATTGATTCCTTACTCAGCCCTAATATGAAGCTAATTTATAGCTTTCATATGAAGGCTAAAACCCAATTATAGCACAGGAATACAGGGATTACAATTTTTTTTTTGAGACAGAGTCTCACTTTGTTGCCCTAAGTAGAGTGCTATGGTGTCACAGCTCACAGTAACCTCCAGTTCTTGGGCTTAGGTGATACTCTTGCCTCAACCTCCAGAGTAACTGGGACTACTGGTGCCCCCTACAATGCCCGGCTATTTTTTCATTGCAGTTTGGCCAGGGCCAGGTTCAAACCTGCTACCCTTGGTATATGGGGCCTGCACCCTAATCACTGAGCCACAGGTGCCACCTGAGTATTACAATTTTAATACAGTTTTTTACTTTCTTTAAATGTGTATACAATTTTGATGACTTGATTTCACAAAGACTGTTATGTTAAATGATCCTGTAGCAGACACACACACATGCATGTGCAACCACCACCACCGGCACATGCACAGGAGGGTCATGTGAGACGCTAACATGCCCACAAACCAAAGCTGGGCAGCAATCTGAATGGCCAATGGGGGAACTGCACCTGTGCCAGGGCAAACAAAATGCTCTCAAACCAAAAATGCCCTCACTGCCGGTTATAAATATATAGGGAAAAGGAGAATTAGTGCAACTGATATTTTTTAGCATATTGTATTTTAACCTTGAGGAACATTGAGAATTAGATAGTTTATTTTTTTATGAAAACTTGGCAAAAGTACTTGGAGCGATGCTTTGCTCTGCTCCCATTATAAAACCTGCCGTATGGGGTGAACGTCTTTGCTCTGCTCTTAGAGAATGTCAAGCTCCTTCCTGAGCTTCGATCTGGTTCTAACAGTTTGCCCTTTTCACTCTGAATATCATAGAATACTTGAAGATTTTCTTAGTGTGAGCTTTTGTCCCCACATCAGTTCCTCTGGGACATCTTCATCATTTTTGTCATTTGTACATGAGCCTGTCTTCATCGAGTCCCTGCAGCTGCTTGTCTGCTGCCTCTTGAACGGTAGCTGTGTCAAAATTCCCATGGTTGCCTATTTCTCACACAACTCAATTTACATTTAATGCAGATTTCCTTTCACTATTGCCACTTTTTAGCTCTTTGCTGTACTTTAAATTCATTGTGATTCTCTCTTTCGATTACCCATTTAGTTTTTTATTGTCACGTGAATTCATCACTGATAAAGGGTAAAGGAGTTAAGGAAATTTCACCCCCCAAAGATGATTCCTTGGTATAAAGAATATTTTAAGTAAAAAGGCCACTTTGGATCAGAAAGCACTGGCCTCTCCTCTATAAAACCTGAGTAACCTGATTTAGAATCAGAAAAGGATAATGGAGAAAATGCCAGGAAGGCTATATTAATCAGTTTGATGAAAAGTTAAGATTGTATATGAAACCAGCACCCGATACCCCTTGATTGCAGTATTGTACACAGCTATGACTCAATGATAAAGATAATTAAAAAAATAGAATCAGAAAAGGGGCTCTGGACTCCTCATCACATAGACATGGCCTTAAGGTCATTTGAAGCACAACTTGCCTCTCAGGTTGACCTGCAAATCAATCTGTTTCCACCCATCTACACACACCCCTCTTAGCAGCCAAATGCTGTACATAAACTTTCCACACTCTAACCCCTCCCTATCTCTAAAAGCCACTGACCATCACTGAAATGTTAGGAAATTATTCTTGTGGTTCCCCCAAGCACAAGGTTTGGTATTTGGAAACACAATTCTCTTACAAATCTACTATAACTGTGATTTGATCTTTTCAGTGAACCAACCCAAGGGAAAAGGGAAAGTTTAGCTTTGACCCCAACAAAGGACAACACAACTGCTAAACACCTTACCGTCTGTATGTGAGCCAACAAAGGCACTGTGGCCAGTCACTGAGAGATCTGGGAAAAAATAAACTGATTGGTGACCAATGATAATTCCTTCTTCTATTTACTTTGTGATTTGTGGACTGAAGAAATGCAAGCAAATTTGGACCACTTGTAGCTCTCAGAGTTATTGCACCATGCTAGTAAGAATTGGGATCATTTTTTTTGTCTGAAGCTATTTTGTGTATGATGATGGGTAAGGAGAGTTATAATTATAAGTTGAGAAGTAAAAGGTTACTCTTAGTTCTCATGTGTTTGATTCCAGAACAAGAAGAATTTAGATCAGCAGTTTGCAAACTATGGCCAAAGGCATAATTAGGAACATCATTTTTTTTTAATTCTCCATAAATTAAGAATATTGTCATTTAGTTTTTGAATGTTTGCGAAAAAGTAAAAAGAAGAATAGTGTTTCATAATGTGAAAATTACTTGTAATTCAAGTTTCATTATCTAAAAATAATTTTTTTTGTCAGGGAATACATTCCTTTATGTATTTTCTCTGGGTTTTGCATTATAACAACAGACTTCAATACTTACAATAGAGACTCTATGGCCTGCAAAGCTTTAAATATTTCTTCCTAGCCTTTTACGAAATAAAAAAAAAAGTATGCCATACTATGTTTAGAAAATAAATAAGTTATTCATAAATTATGATATGCATCTAGTATATCTATGATGGTATATATTTAATATTAGCATATTCAGCAATCCAGTGGACACTGGATTCTCTAGTAATTGCTGTAACTTCCCCATAGATGATATGTTTTTATATTTCCTAAGACACTTCCTTTTACCTCTGTGGTCTTTCATCTTTAACTTTATTTTATATAAAACAAATCTGTCCATTACTACCATTTCTTTTTGGTTTGCTTATCTAATCACCAGTAATATTTTATTAATCTTTTTTGTTAATGCTATAATTCTTATTTTTATTTTTGATTAAGTTGTGCTTTTAGACATAATGTTTGTTACTTGTGTAAATGAAAACCAATAATATTCATCTTTAACCGAGAATTTATTTCTATTTATTTACGTAATAACATTTTACTCTTTCTTCTCTTGTATTAGCTTTCTATTTTTGTGTAACAACTTTTCATAAGTTCAACAGCCTAAGAATATACCCTTTTATTCGCTCATAGTTCTGTAGACCCAAAGTCCAGGTGTGGCAAGACCGAGTTCTCTGATCAAAGCCTCACAAGGTAGGAATGAGGTCCGTGGCTGTTCATTGTTCTCATCTGGGGATGGAATCCTCTTCCAAGCTCAGTAAAGTTCTGTCAGCTCCAAGAAGCAATCGCATTACTTATCATGTGGCTCCTTCCATCTTCAAAGCCAGACATGGACAAGCTCTTATGTTGCATCCACTGAAATTCATTTATCTCCCCATGAAAAGCCCAGTCCTTTCAAGGACCCAGCAGATTAGGTCTGGCTCACGGAGAATACTTTCCCAAACTTCAAGTCAGCTGTGTTGGGACCTTGATACCTTATTTACATCTGGAAATTCACTTCCCAGCAGCACTTTAGTATTTGAAGGGCTAATAGGGAGGAGGTGTGTATGTACCAGAGGGTGAGGCACTTTGGGGGTCATCCCAGGGCATAGCTCACCCTACTCACCTTCCCCCTGACTCCATCTGGTCTTTCCTTCTTTGCTGTGTGTGTTTTGTACACAGTCTATGGGCTCTTGACTGGTATTTGGAGATGTGTCTTTTTGCTTCTATTCAGCAGTAAGAATACTGCATTTTCATCTTAACAAAAGTAAGAACAGGTTGCATTGTGTTTACTCAATCTGGCTCCATGGGGCTTAATTTTTGTCTGTATTTTGCCAAGCTTGTGCCCATAGGATGCCAGACAACAAAGTATTTAAATCTATAAACCTTTTATTCTATCTCTAGAAGCTTTTTGGAACATTATATAGGTACATTAACTTTATTCTTTAAAGATACCATTTTAAACAATTGTTGAGATCCCTACTTATCTCATAATATTTTATGAAATGTTCTTGGTATTCAATGGAAATTTAACCCTATTAAAATGTATAAATAAATTGCAGGGTTTTACAAATTTGATTTACTATTAAACAGACACAATATGAAGCCAGGTCATTTTGAATGGTCATTAAGTATTATTTTTACCATGGAATTAAGGCTTTCAAATCATTATACCTATTTTCATGTCTGACCCTCTAATTCTACAAATAGCTGCTCTCAGTCTGAAAACTACTAAGACATTAGAGAAACACCACACACTGAGTCAATGGAAAGACACACTTTAATAATACCTGTTGCCTCCAAGGTCTCTTTTCATGATGTGAGACTGGCCTTATCCCGCTGTGCAAGGCACACAAGATCTTTCTTCAGGTTCAGTGGTGTCTCGGTGGTGGCCTGCTGTGATTTTCCCCCGTCAATAGTTGTCAGCCAGTCTGTTGGCTATCATTTGAGATAATAAATCTTGATCTTCTCCACAGTAGAAGTCAATATCCACTTAAGTTAAGAAAATCACAGTGTTTTCTTTTATAGTAAAACAGGAATTGCCCAGACCTGGCTTGACCTACTGAACTAATCTATTTCCTGTAGTGAAATCCATTCTGACATGCCTTGATTGGGGCAGAGAACTCTATGGACAGGCAATAAAATGTCAAAATGTTGTATTTCTTCCAACTTAGATGAGGAGATTCCTACAATGGAAGTTGTGAATTCAGATTGCTGACTTTACTTTTTTTAAAAAAAATGACTTGTGTAGAGCAAAATATTTATTTATTGGCTAATATTTTAGTTTACCTTTAAAAATGTAAGTGTGCTTAGAGATAAATTTGAATAAATACTTTGCCATTTATTATCGATTTAGCTATGGGAACGATATTTAAAACTTAAACTATTTGAGCAACAATCTCCTTTTTAACCCATTGGTACTGATTATTATATGGTAACTCTGAAAATTAAATATTAATTTATTTGTAGATACATTCTGACATGTAAATGTACATGAGACATATCATATAAATGGAAAATTGTTTTATTCTGGCTTAAGTTTCTCATTCATTTACTATGCACAGATAGGGCTGAAACAGATAGTATCTATTACTTAATATGCTAGATAGACTAATATTTGGGTTCTCATTAAATTTTATGGCACTCCATCACCTCATTAAGTCTTAATTCCAAACAGCCAAGTATTGAATGATCTTGTTGACTTGATTTGGATATTTGGATTCCACAAATGTGGTATCGGGGGTCTGCTGGGAGGGGTTTATGTCATAGAGGAAGATCCTTCACAAATGGCCTTGGGTCCTCCCTGCAATAATAAGTGACCTTCACTTTGTTAGTTCCCTTGAGAACTGTTCTTAAAAGAGCTTCTCACCACCTCCTCCTGCCTTTGCTAATTTCTGTCATGAGACAGCCTGCTCCCACTTCACCCTCAGCCAGGATTGGAGGATCCCTTTATCCCTCATCAGAAGCACATGATGGCTTGATGCTTCTTGGACAGTCTGTACAACTATGAACTGAATAAAATTATTTTCTTTTAAAATTACCTAGCTGTAGGCATTCCTTTATAGTAGTGAAAAGGGGATAAAGTAGTGAAAAACAATACACTTTTTTCTTCCATGTAGATTATTTTTTATTTTAGAGACCTTGCATGCGTTCTATCTATAGTTATTTTCATTTTTCTAATTATTGTAATATATTTAAACTTTTACTTAGATCTCAGGATTTTCCCACCTCTGCTATTTCAAGTGTCAGGTTTCAGCCATAGCAGAATTTCCAAAACAAATACCTAGGTTTTTAAAATATAATCATGGGATGCCTTTATCTTCTCATTCTAAAAAACATACATACAGAAAAGACAGTAAATTACACTATTTCATCTATTGATAGAAATATTTAATATCAGCAATGTATTGTCTAGAGACCAGGCTAGAGAAGGTTTACAGGGAAACTACACAAAAATAGAACTTACTGATATAATATTTTGAGTTGTATAATTCATATTACATCATTTGAAGAAAAAAAGCCACAATATCTGAGAAAGTGTTTGGAATAACATATATAAAGGTTCAGATACTTGCTAGAAGTGAATTAAAAAGAAGGTATTGAGTTTAAAATTTAGGAAAGGCATATTAGGGGAATTGGTTTTCCTTGAATAGAGAAGTTGTCGCTTGGATGTTTGATGATAAAGAGAAAGAAGAACACACCAGGTGAAAACAAGGAAGCTGGCAGAAACAAAATAGTACCACAAAGATCAGAAGACACTCAAATTTAACTTTTAAACATGTCACAGTCGGTTAAAGAAATCAATCTTACCTTTGCCAAGGGAAAAGAAGTACTTTTGAACTAAGAAATACAATTATTAATTCTACTAATTACCCTGTTACTTTTAGCCTACAAAAAAAAGAAAAAAATGGTGGTAGACAATACAAAACAAATAGTAATGTAAGAAAGATGTTTATAGGCTAGCTTAAGAAAAAAACAGGATATGAGAATAAAATTATTTGGTTAACATGAACATTAACTTTCACAATCCAGTATATGCCAGGTCCAATACATGGCACGTACCCATTATTTTTTACGCTTGATCTTAGCCAAGAGGCCAAGAAGTGATTCCCACCCCTTTTGTTATTGATTTTGTGGTGGAACCAGATATTCCAGGATAATCTTAGACTTTTCCTGATCAAGCTGAGGGATTGGTCATTTCTACCAGGACCTAAAATTATTGTTTTACAGAGCAATGAAGAACAGAGATAAGCTGAAACAATACATTGCAAACTAAACTACATATTATTAAACAACCATTTATAGACATGCAAAAATGTCTTCAGTCAGAAATTCAAAAACTCTGAAAGGGCACATATATTCAAGAAAAAGAAAAAAGAGACACTATATAAATGTAGAAGGAGTTTTTTAAAAATACTAAAAAAAAATGAAATGATGTCAGAAAAAATGCTAAATTATACATTTCCTATAAGAGATAATAAAGAAGACTAGAGTTATAAAAGCAATTTAAAAATGAAAATGAAGGGCGGCTCCTGTGGCTCAGCGAGCAGGGCGCCGGCCCCATATACCGAAGGTGGCGGGTTCAAGCCCGGCCTCGGCCAAACTGCAAAACAAAAAAATAGCCGGGCGCTGTGGCGGGCGCCTGTAGTCCCAGCTACTAGGG